>JAXGGA010010538.1:0-46393 GCA_038373865.1 Uloborus plumipes | reverse complement strand
AAAGAGGATGGGGGGTAATCTTGAGTAAGAATGAACCTGTTAAGCGGGGGAATATTGTTAAGGTTAAATTTTTAAAAATAAGGTACACCTAAAATCTCCATCCAATTTCAAAACCAAGCTCATTTCCCCCAATCCAATACTTTATTCAAGTTATATTTGATATAAAATAAAATAAAAATGTAGGAAAATATTGAATCACGCTATCTGTTGAGAATCACGCATTTCTGCTGTCATAATTCGATGCAGGCGTTGAATTGTTCAATAAACTGCTATCAATAAACTACTTGGGAAAATATTAATTTTAATGATCAATAGTTAAAAGGATTGTTATAGTTTATAGATTTTATCTCAGTTAGTTACAATATTTACTAATTATCAAACATTCGGAAAAAAAATTGGTGAATTTCTAAAGTACATAATTTTCGTCTAGCTAAATAATGATCTTTTGTTGGTGGGGTATCTGTAGTAATCAATGTTGGGAGGTAATTGCTCTTTGAAAAGAAGTTAAATAACGACTAACTATCAATGTTTAACTTAAACTTTATGACAAACAAATGCAAAATATGTACTCTAATTAAGTCACCGAACATAATTTATACTTCAATTTCCCGTTTGAAAATGTATTAGTTTCTTAAATTTGCTAAACTCTTTAGCCCCATTTAACTGAAAGCATTTTAAGCCTTATATGCAAAACAAATATGCACGGATTTTGAGCGGCTATTTTCCCCAGCAGCTTTACATTTTTGGAAAGTTCTTGCATTTTTTAACAAACGTAATTATTTCTTCCGGCTTTTGTTTCTCCTGACAGCTAAAGTTTGATTTTAAAAAAAATTCTAAGAAAAAAAAAATATTTGAATGAATAAACAAAAAAAAAATTTTTTCTGTTACATGCATTACCTTCTAGTGTACATTATTTTATAAGAGTTTAAACAAAATCTGACATTATTTGATGGGTATATATATTATCGAAGCATTGCAAATAAATGTTAACTTTGAAAACTATTGCACACAAGAGTAAACATTTTTATGAATATTGAATTGGCTCTTAGTGCATGGATAAGATTTTTTTTTTGTTAATGTATTATCTGTTTACTATGGAAAAGGTGGTAAATCTGGTTGAAAAAAATTTATTTTCCAAGGCATTTTTGAAAATCGAGGATTTATCTGCTACGTTGCAGAAACAAAATTAATTTTCTGCAAAAATTTTTGTAATCACCATTGTAAATTTGAGATTTAAATACTAAAAGAGAATATAAAATGAGTTACATAGCAATCACAGAAATAACTTTTCACCCTATTCTACAAAAAATTGAACAAATATGTCTTCTAAATACTTTGCGCCACAAGCATGACTTCTAGAAAAATGAATTCTTTGTAGCAGTGAAATTCTGCTTTACTTCATTTTTTTCGAATCGACGGGTATGGATTATATACCTTTGCACAACAAACATCAATTTTATATCTTTCTAAATTTTCTGATGGCATTCTAACAAAGATCTAAAGAAAAAGAACTCTTGACCAGGAACGAACTTAATTATGCTTGGGTTAAAGGATTATTTTTATTGAATCAACATCAGTGCGCTAGCAGCAAAGAAAAACGGATTTTCTTAACCCAATGTTATAAAATGAACTAAACCGGTTATGTTTCAAGTCGTGCAAAGTCAATGTATAATAGCCAGACTATACCGTATACCTCTAGTTGGAGTTGCAGTTTACGTGAGGCACAACATTTATGTTCTTTATAAGTTTTATTGTGTTTTCGTGGAATTCTAAGAATTGAGAAATCTAGTTAAGGTTATTGCGCTGAAAATTAAAGATATATTTTCATCTCGCTAAGCGGACCTGATTTCCAATCCCCCCCCCCCTCCGCTGAAGGATGTTTCAATTCTCTTAGCATCCCCCCCCCCCAGAAAACGTATCATGCAAATAAAAGGTAACATAACGATTAGAATAATGCATTCCCATTTATTTTTTGGAGCAATAATGGCTGCTTTGTTTTCTACGTGACTTGAGAAATTGAGATTAATTATTCAAATCGTGATAAGCTGCATTTCTTGTTTCAGCATTATTAGAAGCTGAAAAGAAAAAAAAATCACAGCTGCTTTTCAGTAAGACGGTGCGCCACTACAATTTGCACAAATTGTTCAAGACTGCACTTGCACATTTCTCCAGTAGAAGGATAAGTCTTGGTTAATACATATTATGGGCAAAGCTATCGCTGTTAGACATTTTAGTGTAGGATTTCATGTAGACAGTAGTGTACAAACAAATAATTTATAGAATTAATCAACCAAAACAATGAATACCTGATGCAGCAGGACAAATAACGATCTACATTTTAGCCGACGCCTTTTGTTCTACGTAATAAAGACAAACTATATGCTTAGATTTATGGAAAACTCCTGACTAACACTCGTAAACATTTAATTTAGGGGTAGGGGGTTTCATTTATATACAAGTGAATAGAGTGATGATACATGGAATGGATCAATTAAAACAGTGAATACATGGTGCAGCAGTATATAACGAACAATCCATATGCTAGCAGATGTATTTTTCTTCCCTTAAAAAAAAAAGGAGAATTTAATGCTTAGACTTACAGGAGACTCCCTGGCGTAACGCCGTTGACATTTACAATGCGGGGGTTTATTGAGTCGAAACGGTACTAAGGTTTGATCTTCAAAATTGAACACCTGTTGTTGTTGTTGTTGTTGTCTTGTGCCAGCAAGACTGTCAATTCGCAGAGCCTTGTTTCACTTTTCGAACTGTAATGTAAAGAGAATTTCAACTCTACAGTACACACATGCAATAAGGACCCATTTATAGGGTAGGCAAACATTTGAAGCACAACGATACATTTATACAAAGGAAGGTTAAGGAAAAGGACAGAAAAATAACATCCATACCCGAGACTTGACTTAAGCCTATAACCTCCCCATCTACAGTCAGTCTTATCTGACCACTAGGCAAGGTGGCCGTCAATTGAGCAGCTTAAACAAATAACTTTTGATGCAACTGTACAAATATATAGTGAAATGGTGGTTGTCGTTGGTCACCACACCATAGTTATGTTTAAACTCTTTATTGTTCTGACTCCATTTAGCACTGTTCGTTGAAACTTCACTATTCGAAGGACAAGCGTCTTCTGATCTCTTTCCAGTATGGATTATCATATGAGGATGCTTGATGGGGTTTCCGTGGTTGCACAATTGGGGTTTCGCAGTTGTTTATTGCTCTAAACCTGGGAGTTGCCCACAAACCAAACACTGACTCCATTCTGACCATTCTTCCAATTCTGACTCCATTTACACTGTTCGTTGAACTTCACTATTCGAAGGACAAGCGTCTTCTGATCTCTTTCCAGTATGGATTATCATATAAAGATGCTTGATGGGGTTTCCGTGGTTGCACAATTGGGGTTTCGCAGTTGTTTATTGCTCTAAACCTGGGAGTTCCCCACAAATCAAACAATTCATATGCAAGCAGATGCCTTTTTAGCCGGTCGGTCTGTCTGTCCCCCCCCCCCCCTAAATAACTTTTGAATGAACATTCCGATTTGGACAAACTTTTTTTTTGTTGGAAAGATCTCGGCGAGTACAGCTCATTACTTAACCGCTCAAGCAAGCTGTCACCCCTAATAACTTTTGAAGGAACAGTCCAAATGTAAATAAACTTTTTTTTGTTCGAAGGATCTCAGCAAGGATACTTCATTACCGTATTTAAATTTTCAATTTGAACATTTTTTTGTTAACATTGAACCGTTCAAGCAACCTTTCTCCACCTAATAACTTCTGAGTGAACCATCCGAATGGAATAAACTTTTTTTGTTTGAAAGATCTCGTAGAGGCTCATTCCTATATTTCGCGTTTTGATTTGAACCATTTTTCGTTCAATATTGAACCGTTTAGAAAAAAAAAATTTAACAATAGCGCCTACGGGGAATTTAAGTTGAATGTTGATCCTAACCTTAAAGTCGGATTTCCTTGAAATTAACTGTGTAAGAAAATGGTTTTGATAAATAATGTTTGTAAAGTACTTTTCTGAATAATCTTCTGTGAGGACTGTGATTCCGACTCCGATTCCGCAAACACGGCGGAAATGCAGGCTCAGAAAAAAAATGACTGACTGTGGTGCAGACGATTTTTACTTTCTTCTGTATCTAATATATAGAAGAAAGTATTGGATTCGTGAAAATTTTCGAATGTCGAATTTTGACGGATTTGCACGTTTTGAGGTGCGCTGAGTCTATTTCGACCATTTTTGTAAAATGTCTGTCTGTCTGTCTGTGTGTGAGTCTGTATGTGTGTGACCAGTTTTTGTGGCTGCGCTGGAGCAAAAACTACTGCATGAAATCAAACAAAAATTTTTGCACAGATGTACCACCATGTGAACTGGTGCACCTGACTTTTTTTAGCGAATTCCTCCAAGGGGGTGGAGCAATCGCACGCGTTCTGCGCGTGGGTGATTGCTTTATCTCAGGAAGTAACAGGCGGAATCAAACGAAAATTGGTCTATAGGTAGACCCTACTGAATACAGGCGTTGATTTAATTTGCGTGTCAATATCTCAAAGGGGGGTGGGGCAATCGCACGTATTCTACGTGGGAGTGATTGCTATATCTCAGGAAGTAACAAGCAGAATCAAACAAAAATTCGTCCATAGGATGACCCTACTGAGTATAGGTGCTGATTTTATTTGCGTGTCAATATCTCGAAGGGGGGTGGAGCAAACGCACGTGTTCTGCGCGGGGGTGATTGCTATATCTCAGGAAGTAACCGGCGGAATCAAACGAAAATTAGTCCATAGGTAGACCCTATTGCGTACAAGATCTGATTCAATTTGTGTGTCAATATCTCAAAGGGGGGTGGAGCAATCAAAAGTGCTTATTTTGTCATTGCACCTACTGTATCTCGAGAAATATTGCTGAGATTTGAATGAAATTTGGAATAACACTAACCCAATATGGAAGCAAGCATCGATTAAATTTTGGCGCCAATCGCCCCAGGGAGAGGGTGGGGTGATTTTTGCGCTTAGTCAACAATGCGAAAAATTAATTCATTAAAAAATCGCTTTCACGCTATTTAATTATCAAAACAGCTGAAAACTTTCAATGATTTGAAATTTTTAACTGTTGCCAATTTCTTTTTACTAACAAATAAAATGTTTGCAATTAATCTAAACAAGGCTTTTGCAATGATTTCCAATTTCGCTCATTGATTCTGCATTTGCAGGGTTATTACGATAATTGGGAAATTGGAGCTGTCTCCAATTATTCGGGCGAGTACGTATTTTATTTTGTAACTGGAATTCATAAGATAGATATAGAAGAAAGTTTCGTGACGGCCACGACAGCTAGTTTGTTTATTTATTCATTTGTTTTATTTTATTTATTATTATTATTATTATTGTTATTTTTGGCACGCGATTTTTTTTTTTTTTTGTAACAAAAATGTTTCATTCACGAGAGCATTTTATTCTTTATTTATATTTAACAACTGGCAACGGATTAAAAGTGAAATTCGAGACATTTTATCAACGGACGAGTTTTTTTTTTCTTTCTTTTTTTCTTTCTTTGATAAAATGTGTTTTGATATACTTTGTACTTTTAATTTTTTTTTCGAAAACGATTGAGGAATTTTTCTACGGAAGAACTGTAACAGTTACATTCTTTAAAAGGTGCGACAAAACTTTATTTATTCATTTATTTACTTTTTATGTGTCTATTTCATCTGATGAGAGGGGTATATTTTGCTTTTAGAAATCAACTTTAAGTGCTAAAAAGGTATGTTTGTCATAATTTTTAGTCTCAGATAATCAAGAGAATAATGATCAGATGCTAGAATGCCGATGTCGATGTACGGGAAAGTAGGCTCGTTTAGTTCTTGACAGAACTTCTTGTTCCAAGCTTAAGAAAGGTATTCTTATGTTCAGGGTCATTCCATTGTGACTAAACGTAACATTCAGAGTTGATTTCGTAACTCATTTTACTTGTAACTTAAAGGATAAAAAATATTTTTTAGTTATGCTGGTGGATTTACAATGTACATGGTATCTATGTATCATTTCTGCTAATAATTTAAAACAAAATTACTGACAGTAAATATTTTTTCAACCAAAATAGTAGTGCGACTAACGTAACAATTTTGCAACCCTGAAAATTATTGCTCATGTTGTGAGGCAAAAATTTCTCAAAGTTAAGCAAGTGTTAAAAATTGAATGATACATTTGAAAAATGTGTAAAGTTTGCTTTTAAAAAAATAAAACACATTTATTAAATCTTAATTTTTTTTAGTCTTAAGTGTCACTTTTACTCGAGATGGAGTGTGACTAACGTAACGTGACTAACGTAACCATCGAATAACAAGCAGTAAACACACTACAAACTATTTATTATGGCTAATCGTAGTGATAATTGTAATACTTTTTCAACTTTTTTTAACTCCTTATGTTGTATGATTTCTACATATTTATTTATTTATTTATTTTTTGATACTTTTTTTACTTCGGTATTTTTTTTCGGCTGAGGTTAACTATTATTTTAACTGAGGTTTCTATGGAATGATCCTTTAGACTGACAGTTCACACAAATTAAGCTGCAGTAGTTATACGATTGGAAACTGATGTCATTGTTTGCCGGAGATTTTAATAGTATTTTCAATTTTCTTTTTACTTCCTTTTTCGTAGTAAAGGAAGTATTGTGATCGCGAAAAAGAAAAAAATCACTCAAATTTGATTCTAAATTTTGATTTTGCTCACCCCCGAATGAATGTTCAGTATTTTTTTCAACCTGTCAGCACGTGCATATGTACCTACCAACATATAAACAGCCGAAAAATTATTTTCAACCACCCCCGAGTTAATTACGACGAGTTTTCTCGTGATGTCTGTATATACGTATGTGCGGATGTGTGTGCGGATGTATGTGCGGATGTATGTGCGGATGTATGTGCGTATGTGTGTCGCATAACTCAAAAACTATATGCCGTAGAAGCTTCTAGCTTGACATGTAGGCTCTGAGGATGGTCTAGTTGTGCACCTCCCCTTGTGGTTGCATTCGAATATTCCCAAGGGGGTGTTTTACCCCTTTTTTGGGGTAAATCAGTGTTAATTTCAGTGCAGACTCAAGTGATATGATTTAGAACTACCACTTGGCGATATGTCGCCAAGGTTTTGGTCGCCAAGTGTTCTACGCCAACCCTGCGACATATCACCAAGTTGGCGACAAATTTAGCGAAAAAATTATTTTTTGAATTTGGGTTCAACTTGGCGCTATTAGCGATATTTTGCGAAAAATTCACTGAATGATATTCAAATCAGCAATGTTTAGAAAATTAATCATTGTAAAATATTTTTTGCATTGTTTCGTGGCAGATTAGGGGAGTAAATATTTGAATTGTTACCTCGCTCCCTCCAAGCACTTTTTTTAACACTTAAGGCAACTACTAAGAAATTTACACGTAAAAGGAAGTAGTGTTGAGTCCACACCAGATTTTTTTCTCATACATTAATTAGGTCATTTGTTTGTTTACTTATTTATTCGTTCATTTAAGCATTCATTGCAAAAAAATATTTATAATTATAAAATATAAAATTTTTCATTACAAAAACATTTCATTTTTTCACTTTGCCCCATGGTTGTTTGAAGTGAAAATTTTCACCTTTTTTTAAAGGTTCAAAATAACTGCCAAAATTTAAAAAAAAATGTTTTAACGCAACTTGTTTTACAATATACATTAGTTCTTTATGTACAACTAGCCGTTTACCCGGCTCTGCCCGGGTTCCTGCCGCGTAATATGTTTCGGTGAAACTCATTCATAATTTTTTCAACCTTAAAGTGCCCATCTATACACATAAATGGCTACTTCTGTAAACAACGGCTATTTTTCTGTCTGAATAACTTAAAAAAATCATTACACACCCTAAATACAAATGCAAGCTACAAATAATGTTTAGGTAAATAAGATTTGTTATAAGCTTGGTATATTAAAATAAATATATATTTAAAGTATCAATCGCACTGGAGTCAACCATTTCCAAATATTGCACGTTAAATAAGTCCCATTATTAGTCTCTATCCTTGTGACTCCATTTCTGAAAACTCAATTGGTAAAAACATCTGATGTGATTAAGAAATTTTTTTGACTATAAACTCTTTCTATTTTCTATGTGTTGCCAAAATCAATTCTTTTTTTTTTTTTTTAACCCCGTTAGCGATTGTTGGTACAGAGGAATATAAAAATCCTTAGAAAGTAATACATTTCATACTTACTCCAGAGAAGCCTTGGTTCAAAATTTTCATTGTGATTACACTATAATTATTGTTGTTGCAAGGCAACAAATGTTTTCAACAGTGGACTGAAATTTTAATCATTTAATGGGGAAATGACATAAAATTTACTGTTTTCCATAATAACACTTTTTTAAATTAAATTTTTTAGAATAAAATTATAGCTTATCCTGCTCCCTGTTACTGTAGCTATCTACTGTGAAAAAATGGTTAAAATCGGTTCAGTAGTTTAGAAGATTACTCCGGACATACGCATACAAAAGTAGTCTTTTATGTATATAGATGACTTTTAGAACTAAATTCCGATTTTTGTTCATTTTGAAACAGGTAAGATATCGCAACTATTTTACCTTGCCCCCCCCCCCCCCCCCCCCAAGTATGACTTGTAACCAAAAAGTTTATTCTTCCAGTCGAGCCCCGTTAGTCTGAATGCGCTTAAAACGAACAGCTGCTAAAGTAAACTCTATTTCCGTTTCCGTCTTACTGTTTGTTTTTTACTATTTGTCGGGTGAGACGAACTACGGCTAAAACGAATCGATTTTAAAGTTCCCTTGCACTGCAAAATGTGATGTTGTTCTTACAGTATTACACAGCTAATGTTATAGTAACAAACTGTAAAAATTTCTAATTTGACAGTTATAAACTAAACTTGTTTTTTCACACTAATAAACTAAAACTGCTGCTTTACAGTAATAAACTTTAAAATTCCTAAATTTGCAGTTTATTACTGTACATTTTGCAGTTTTAAACTGGAATGTCTGCGGCCAGTATTATACTGTTGTTTTTGCAGTATAATACAGCTAATTTTGTGATAATTAAAAGCAAAATTGTGGTAATAAACTAAAATTGCTGCTTTACAGTACGAAACTGTAAAATTTCTAGTTTTACAGTTTATTACTGTGCATTTTATAGTTTTAAACTGGAAACTCTGCTGCCAGTACTATACTGTAAAAACAACGGTTTTTTTTTGTTTTTTTTTTTTTGTAGTGTGGAGTTTATTTTGACGAGGTTAAATTTTAATTGCTTTTTTGTTTGAAAGATGTTAAGTGACTTTTGAAACACATCTGTATAAACTTCAATCTAATCATATAAAATGCACTTTTTAATGGGACTTCGATACTCAAAAATAAAAATAAAAACAATAATATCAGACAAACAAAATCCCCAGAAAAACAATCGCTTTGTTCTTTTAATCGAAAAACATTCAAGGTAGAAAATGACCCCGATTCTGAACGGGGAGATTTATGATCCGCAGATGAGGACATGTCAGATAAAACGAAATCTCTTTTCCCTGGGGAAGCATACGGAATGGGGGAAAAGATACTCATGAAAGGGAAAGGATCATTTCCTCGTGATATAAAATCTGAAAAATTTCTCTTCAGTTTTAAATTATACTAAAAACTTGATTAACTTTGGAGGTATTTCCGATACATTTCTCCCAAACCCTAAAACTATGTAATTAAAATTTGCAATCATTTTCCTTGAAAGTTTTTTTTTTTTTTTTTTTCTAGTTTTAAAAGGTTTTACGCAATTTATCTTTTTTGCTTGCATCAATTTCTGTTGTGATTAGATTGAAAGTGGTATAGGTAAACTCATGTTTATTTCGAATGATTGAGATATTTGTAAATGTCTGCAAAAAATTACAATTGAGTAGATTTGAACTTTAAGAGAAGCATTTGTATTTTAATATGATTGTTTTGAGAAATCACAAGTGCTTATTGCTTTTACCTGACCGGCGTTGATATTTCTTTACATCGCCAGGACAACGAAAATAAATCTAGCTCAATGGTTTGAGTGTTTATTCATTATTATTAAGAAGGATAGGAGCTCAGCTCCTGTAAGCTCTTATGAAAATAAAGCAATGTTTACGGTGGGTGTAGTAAAAACAATCGAATATATTAAAGGATTTTCATCAGTGAAAAGAAACTTCCCTGGCAGAAAATTTACAATTAGTAGTGCAGCAGTTAGTTTTGTAAAAAAAGGCTTCATGAAAATTCACTTTCTGGCGATTTTCTAGTAATGCTGCAGTTTTTCAACAATAACAAATTGCTATTTGTTTTCTTTTTGGACCTCAGACATCGTGTAGTCCCTTTTTTGGATTTGGGAAAAACTTAATTTGAATTTAAGATAGCAAAATTAAGATTATTAAAAAACATTTAAAAATGTACTTTAGGAATGTGGAGTACAGGCGATACGTAATTTAACTAAATTACTCATTACCCTCACCATTAAAAAAAATACTAATCATTATTATTTATTTTTTTACATTGTATTGCGCAATATTTTAGTATATTTTTCGCTAGACCGATGCACTAAATAGAGATACAAAAAAGAAACCCAACCGATGTCAGCTGAAATTAGTGGCTTACACCATTAAAGCTGGAACCGGCTCATATAATCACGACACTATAAGATACGTTGTAGGATTGTGAAATATTATAGTACAATTTTATTTTGTAATTTATTTTAAATCTTATATTTTCCTATTTTGTTACAGTTACTTCTCATTTTTTGCGTGCATATGTCACTAAATCATAAGTAACAAACGAGAAAACAAGCAAAAAAGTTATTTTCTATGAACATGTAAGAAACAGTTAGAGTTCGAATGAAACATTTAAAAATAAATAAATGATAGTATCTATACACTCTCTTCATCTATACACTCTTTCTATCGGCTTGGTTTTCACTAAAGAGTATGAAACAGCATAGGTGTATATGATTTATTGTGTACAACACTCAAAAACAGCATTTAATCTTGAGATGTATCTTGAAAACTTTAAACTAACCAATAAATTTAAATAAAAAATAGAGAGAAGAAGGTAGGTGCCATAGTAAAAGCTATTCACATAAAGTTGTATACCGCATATTTCCTGTCTCACGTTTTTTATTTATATTTTATTGATTATTTTATAATTAACCTGAATTTTTCGCGCAATATTTGTCAGTTGATGAAATACAACAGATAATTTTCAAGAGGAAAAGTGTTTTGAGCTAGTATATCCATAAAAGTCAGAGCTTGCATAATTTCATACAGGAGTTTATTGCATTTTATCGTTCTACGACACATTACGTTAAAATATTTTTATCTATTTTTTTTAGGTAATTAAAAAAAATTTATATGATAAACAGTCCCAGTGTTTACTTCTATTTCACATTATATTGCACTGCGAATAAAATTATAACGTACAATACATGAACTCTAACATATCAACATGTGCAAGTTGAGTGTGCATAGTACATTAAAAAAAGGACATTGCTTTTAACTTCTGCTGAAAAAAAAAATGTTTTTTAACATTTGAACTTTTCCAACATAAGTTTGTTGGAACATTCGTGTCTAAAATTTTACGAAATTAAGTATCTCGTGGCGACATCTATTGATGCACTGGGAAATGAAACAAATATAACTCATTAATGCCTGACATTTTTTCCCCCAAAGATATTTTGTATACTGGTTACAAACAGTGTTTAATGGAAGGAAAAATAATTTTTAAAAACACATGTAAAAAATAATTTTTTTATTAAGGAAAGAAAAATCGTCCCTTAAAAGTTACGATAGACCCCAGAGGGTACATACTTTTTTTACTAAAATTTTTTTCTGCCTACGATAAGAAGAAATAAAATCAGTAATTAACATAAACTGGGAAGCTAGGAATAATTTTAAAAACTTGGTTTTTTTCTGTTGAGATTGTGAACGATGTAACTCTTGATAACGATCAGAATAAAACGGCTACAAAAACACACTTTGCAATGGTTATGTGCAGCAATCTGCTAATAATGAAATAAAAAATTACCAAAGTAATAATTGAACACTATTATTTAATTGAAATGTTCATTTTGGGGAAATTCAGATCCTTTTTGTGAACTGTCCCTAATAAGAAACGCTAGGCATTAATGGGTTAATGATTTCATAAAATTTTACGAGACTCCATACATCACCAGCTGTTATGTGTTAAACGAAACACAAAAGTAATTATGTCATAAACTTTTTGATCAAAGAATTTGTTTTAAAGGGATTAATTAAAATATTCATTTACAATTTTTACTGCTTTTCAATCCATTTTTAGTTTTATATGCCATTAATATTTCTAATTATTGTCTGAGAACATAAATAAGTTTGTATAAATCGATACAAGCTATGATATTTCCTTTCAGTTAAAAAAATGACTTAAATTTGTTTTATTTTCTTAGAGAAGAAATGATTTGTAAAGCAAAAATCCCATAGTATTCGAAGCACCGGGAACGCAAATTCATGTGCTGCCATCTCTTGCGGAGCTATTTTTTCATGCAATTAGATATACAGAGGAAAGTGGAATAAAATGACGGTACTAAACTTCAAAAAAATGTTTCCCGTTTTAGGCTGTGAGTTATAATATTGAAACTTTTCTCTTGAATACAGTTCAGTAATAAAAAAAAAGAAAAGAAACTGGTTATTTCCTTTACGGATACTAATGTGTTAATGTGAAAACATGTTTTTTAAAATAAAAGCATTTTCGCCACCTTACCTCACCTATCGAGTGACATGACTAATGAAGATAGATAAGATGACGAACAGTTGAAAGTAAACACCAAGAGAAGAAAAATGAGAATTTAAGAATTCTTACACACAGACTAAATTGGTAAGATCGGTAAGTTTTTCCATCCCATATCCTAAACAAGATATTCAGAGAAAGCTTGTCTAATTGTCTCCCTCGCAAATAGTACCTCAATTAGATAGAACTCATCTGGATGGTTCTGATGGAATAATTCTTAATGACTAATTTCAAATCATGGAATCCATGTGCCTAACAGACTCCTTAAATGCTTCGACGTATTGCTACCCGGCAAAGAAAATCGGAACCATTTTTTAAAAGGCTTTACTAAATTTAAGTTTTTGCTCATTTTCACGAAACCAGATTTTTTTTCCATTTTTAGTTTTGTTCGGAAAATTACTTGTGACATTTGGTTTTATACCAACCAATAGAAATAAGTAAAAAGTTTACAAGTACAAAAAAAAAAAAAATCACTAACTACTCATATTGAAACAAATATTTAAAACATAGTTTAAAAGGAGCGTCCTTTTTTCTTTCTTGGTTGTTTTCTTGATGGTCATCTGAAAAAGAGAAACGCTGAGCAAATGAATAAGGAGCTCCGTAAAAAGAATCAAGGAATTTTGTAGTTATCGAAGACCGGTTGAGAGTAGTAGGGATGAGAGAAGTAAGTAGGCTTGCAAGGTATCGTTTCTAACTTAATTAGATTTAGAGAATTGTGGTAAGACGCAGCTTCTTCCTTTTCATTTCAGTTGCTTTTAGGCAGGCCATTTGTATTTGAGAAGGATTTGAGCATATAAAGAGTTGCGGAGGAAGTGTCAAATAAAACTGATGGCTGTGACAGAACATTTATAGAGTTGAAAGGCTATGGATGTAGTCCTGCTAATTTGATTGGGTTTCCAGAGAGCTCTGAAGAAATTAGATAATAAATGACTTGGACTTTTTTGCTGTTGTTTATTTTAACAGTATCAGTAGGATAGGAAATCTGAACATCCTTATCAGCATAAATGCATAGATGTTGATGGCTTGAGCAATGGATACTCAAACACGTGTCGGATAAAATGATAAAAGAGCAATCCACTCGTTATCTTATCCCATTCAATCGTTTTCGTTTTGAATTTGATTCTCAGTATCATATTCTAGCTTTAACATCCTACACCGCATGTGAGTTTTACATTACAACTTTTATTTCGTAAATAATTTGGCAGAAGAAAAAAAACTCGCTTTGGTATACAGCTTTGTATGAATAACTTTAATTATACTGCCTATATCTTCTTTCAAATTTTTAATTTGAATTTTATTGGCTGCTTTAACATTAATCAAAATATAAAGATGTAGTTATGTCAAATGAAATTTTTGACTGCTGTCACTTCGAAATTAGATGTTTACTTCATTTCATACTTTTTAATGCTAATCAAGCTAATATAAATAGCTTTTATATTTTATTTTTTTTTTTGCATTTTATTTAAAATTAAGCACGATTTATCATCTCATTTACTGAACAACCAAATACAAATTCTCAATCCTAGCGATTTGTAAATGTAGTAAAAATCAGAAAATCAACTTAGTGAATCCAAAAAGTCTCCGATTTAAAAAAAAAAAAAAAAAACGAGTTAAAGAGACTGGGCACGAAGCATGTTTTTTGGGGAGGTTTCTTCGCCCTGCCAAGTTATAATAAAATTTTCTGGACTTGTGCAGTTTATCTAGAGTCAGGTTTTCGAGACTCTTTAGTTTCTTAAGTCCGAGTTCCCTAGTTCCGAGACTTTCCATTTTCAGCGACGATTTATTATACTCACGTGATACAGGTTTTTTTCCCTCCTGTTCTTTTCCGCCAGTCTACTCTCTTAAAGTGACTTGCTGCATGGCTCTGCGTTGCACGGGTTACCTCTGAACAAAAAACTAACAAAACTTGAACAAAAAATTAGAAAAAAGAATTCCTTTGTATTATAATGGATATAAGTTGTTACTTCAAAAACCATTATTAGGACATAGTTGTACCCCGTGGTTTCAGCCGCTTTAATGATTAACCCATTCTCTGCCCCGGCCGACACACGATCGGCCGCGTACTTTGTGTAAAAACCGCTCCGGCCGACGTAGGCTCGTCCACAGAATTCGGTTCCTAACTGGCCTCGACGATCCTGTATCGTCGCAGCGAAACTAGCAGTTTTTGGCCTGGACGATCCTGTGTCGGCCGTTTTTCCAGGGGCAAACCCTGTTATCTCGCTTCTCTGCTGGGTTCTGGTGCTTTGAGGGGAGCGGTACCCAAGCTCTTTTCTTTGGTGAAATGTAACTTATAAGATATTAATAACCTGAGGTCGCAAAATAATTTTTTTTTGTCAAGATATTATATCATTCTTTCACGTACTCTTAGATACAATAGAGTAAAATGTCGTATGGTTATATATGGAGTGTAATGCTGTAAATAATTATACAAAAGTTTTTAATTTATTTATTATTTTTTTTTATTGAAGCTTTGTTTTCTCTGCTTTCTGCTATTTAAACTCTTGATGAACAAGTGAAAAAAAAAATGTCTTTGAGGGACCAATATTAACAAGCTTGATTTAAAGAAAAGAAAAACTAAATCAGTGTCCCACCCCCCCCCTATTTTTTCGACTAAACAGCACCCTCATTTAAAATCTTCCTTTGCTAAATTTATCATAATTCTCCAAATTTATAAGGTATTTTTTCACAATATTTTTTTGTACTGTATTTTAATTTCGTAATCATTGTATTTTAATTTTGGAGCATATAAAATGCTCCTAAATAAAACAGTAATGATGCTTGTTTTGAAATTAATTTCTGATTTTAAATATATTTTGTTGTAAGAAAATCACGTGGAATTGGGGGCACATGGCAAATGCCTTTCTGCCTATTGCTTGAATGGAAATCCGCTCAGATGGTTTGCAGAAAGCTTTCTTGGGAGACCTCCCATAGTGTTTCTTTCGGGTATGTCCAAGCTATACGACTGAGATTAAGTGGAAACAGCTTTGGACTGTATTCAAGTAAATAGTCTTTAGGGAAATGGGAGATTTGTCGCAAGTTTTGATCTTTTGTAACTGCTTATCTTTACAATAGTTCACACGATTGAGCTACTAACATCCGTGCACTCAAAGTGGGATATAGACTCCTATAGAAGTTAAGATAAATGGACCAACACTTAAAGATATCTCTTTGTGTTATTGGTCGCTATATTCACAATGCATCAAAAGTCACCGATTCCTTCTACCCTTTTAAAAAGTCATTCACACAGCTAAGCTTTTTTTTTATGATCTTGTACTAAAGCACGTCAAATGCTCTGTAAAATTGCATTAGTAAACCTCCTTTTAAGTACCCGAGTCGATTTGAATTGTCTCATTGTCAAATAACCACATGGAAGGGATTGGAGCGGCACTTTTGTTCAAATACCACGGTCCGATTTGGTTCGGACAGCAAGCAGCAGTGAGAAATGCTCTCGTGGGAATAGGGTGCCACCCCTTTCCTCTCTCCCTTTCTTTGGGATGTACCTTTGTTGTAAGCAGTTTAAAAGGACTTCATTGTAAATGTTGAAATAGCGTTCAGTTTTTGTCCTTTGTGATACCCCTAGTTTTAAAAGAAAATCCCATGCTCAAGCAACGGAGTTTTACTCCCTTTCGCGGAGGAAATAAATTAACTGCATTTTAGATAAAATGAAATGACAAATTGAAGTTCTTTCGTTTGTTAGGATTCCCTTGTTCTGCTCTTTTTTGCATGTAATAGCTTATAGAGATATTAATAGGGAAAATACTTCATTTTATTTTGTGAGAGCGACGAATACTAACAGTTATGTTAGAATAATAAATAAGTTAGTAGAATAGTAAATATCGAAAAAAATAATAAGATATATGTATAAATAAATAAAAATAAACAAAAATAAAATAATTATAAAGTGATTGATAAAATAAACGTGAAATATAAATAAATTACAGGTACTGAATTGCGAGTTTTAATTTCAAGTTCAAGTTCGACTGCAAAAACAACATTAAAAACCCCATAGCAAAATGGGGAGAAAAGTGTTATCATACTGTAGCGAAATGGAACCGGTGAGTGATGCGCGGTGCGTCCCCTTTGCGGTGGAAAACATTTTTCGCTTGGATCAGTGAATGGGTTAAAAAACTATTTTAAGTACACCACGATATGATATGTATATGATAAATATATAGTAAAAAAATTACGCTTTAAAACGCAAAAATAAAAGAACCTTTGAAAAAAAATTAGTAAGACGCTTAGGGCGCTTTTACACTTGACGACACGACAACGACGAAAGTCGGACGGTAATACAGCAACGATAAGTACCGTGTCGTGTCGTTTATAGCACTGCTTTTCCACTCAAACGATATCGTTTCTCCGAACGGGTCATTTTCCATCGCATTTCATTTCGAGATAGCACTGTGCTCACACGTATATTATTATGGCTCCTCCATTTATCAGATTACGACTGTTATATTTACTTTACTTCCAGAAAAAGAAAACAAATGAAAAATACGATATTGAGTGCATGATATTCACAACTTTATTACATTCTCACTCACCTTGTTTACTAAGAAAGAAACGCATACTATCTGCTGGAATTGCAGAGCGATAAATGGCGGATCTAACTCCCAAAAGTTTGCCATAGAACTTTTTAAAATTAAGTCCACAGTTCGCCATGATATAAGTTGGTCGTCGCAATATAGTTTTGTTTTGTTTTCGTAATTGTAGTGCTCTTTAGTACTAAGCGAGTGTATCCCCATTTCGTTATAATGAAGAGAATTCGTTAACAAATATGTTTCGTTGTCAATCGTCTCTTCGTTGACACCATCGCTTCTTTGCGAATAGATTCGCCATTTATCCCTCGGCGGCGCCAACACTGTCAGAATGAAAACTTGAGTTTTTTTTTTGTTGCATTAAAAATCGTCTGAGCAACAATAATGAAACAAAATACCAACTAAAATGAATAAAATTGTTTTATTGCTACATCTTTTGTTTATCGTCTGCAAATTGAAGCTTATATTTATTAATAAAGAGATGTCGAATTTAAACGCAATTGCTATATAGTTCGAAGAAAGTAAACAGATGGATGAGTATCGTCCCGATTTTAAAGGAGAGACGGATGCCATCCGACACGAATGGGACGACAAACGACAGCGTTCGGTCGGAGACGGCAGAATCGTCCTGGAATCGGGAGATGGAAAAGCGCATAGCATATTTTAATGCATTTTGCGTGCTCCAATGTCGGATGACGACAATCGCTTACGATTTATCGTTGCCGTGTCGGTAAGTGTAAAAGCGCCCTTAGTGTTATCAAATAGAGATAGATTTTATTTTATTTAACATAACGCATTTTAAAGTACTTCTCTATATACGGTACTTTTAGTTTTATTTTCGTTTTATATTAGAATGTACTAGTTTTCTCCGCAACCTGATCTTGATAATGCAACATATAGTTGTCCGTGTAAGAAACAATCCTGACGTAAATCTATTTCTAGGTGCTTAAATTTTTGTCCTTGTGCTTTACTAATGGTTAAACGAAGCCTTAATGGGAAATTGTATTATTTTGAAATTAAAAGGAAAATCATTAGAAATCATTGGAATGCGAGTTTTAGGCACCATTTGACCAACTTTTGGATCAGTTAAAACTATAGCAACTACGACATTATTACGAATACATTTAACTTGGAGCCTGGTCGCCATCTACACACAATTGCCAAAATTTACTTTTAATGAACGCTATCTCTCGAGAAGAGTGAAAACTAATGCGCTCGTGCTTTTCGACCATTATTATTTTTAAACTATGACAATAACTCCTTACATCTCGCGTAATGTTCTTTCTCCTAAAGCCTTCTTGGTTAAGTGGACTCAAAAAAATCAATTCGAGCCAGTAGTTCCTGAGATTAACGCGTTAAAACAAACTCCTCAACTTTGTGTTATTAGTATAAATAGTACGCAGTTATGTATATTAAGCAGTGTTATATTATAGTACGCACAGGTGGTACCCATATAAATAATTGATTTTCCCCATTTAATCGTCATATAACAGTACTTGTTTCTCCAATCCGATTTCAAATTTGAAATTGCATACTGTTTTTTCAACCTAATTTTCAGCTGATACAGTATTTTCATACAATATTTTTTCATATATATTTCTGAATTTAAGTGTTTTAACTTAGCCTTTTTTTTATCCCTGCCTTCTTCAACAAACGGTTTTGTCAGTATATGAGGATTTTGAGGAATATTTATAAGCATTCCCAAGTAACACACTTAGTTTTTAAAGGTTGTAAAATAGTTATTAACGTTGTAACAACCGCTTAAAAACGTTTAAAGGTTATTTGTGCTACCTGAGTTATTAAGCATAAAGTTACAGTGCAGTTTTCACTCTCACGAAAATAACTCTTTCAGGGAATGAAAATCTTATTAATTGCTTTTAGTAAAATTTGTAAAATGGATTATTTGCCCGCTTTCTTTTAGAAATTAAGAATAATTCCCGGGAATAAAAACCTTACGATGTTCCGGGACTCGAGAAAATTGGTTTCCGGAAAAGAATCCTTATTAAGGATGAGGACAATTGCGTACTCCCCGTTACGATTTGAAGAGACACGAGTCTAGTCGTTGATGAAGCCATACTAACAAGGTCTCGAAATATTTCTCAGGAAGTTCGTCGGCCGGAAATTTACGATGCGCTTTCCGTCATAAACATTTTTTTCTGGTTTTCCTTACTTTTTCGACTTTCATTCATTTACATTGAAATACTATTATCTAAAAATATTAACTGCGTTTACATTTCATTAACTATGTTTTACGCAATGACGAAATTTATAACGATCAAAGATTTACGGTTGTGTTATAAGTTACTTCAGTTAACCTGTTTACTATGCGGGAAAGTAGAAAAAAAGACAAAGAACATTGGTTTGAGAGTGTCTTTCCTCTAACTCTTGCCAAACACTGTAGTTAAAAGTTTCGTAAAAATTATTAGGAAACATCAACTTGTATTTTAAAAAAAATTCTGTAAGTTATTATGGAAGTTTTCTAAATAAATACCTCCCAAGTTTTCTAAATGAAAACTATACTAAACTAATTAACATTAATTCTTAAAATCTAATATAAGCAACATGAAAATATGGAACTTGGTCTAAATAATATCAAATAAGAAGTTCGCCCAGAACTAAGCGTGCTTAACTTCCCGTATACCAAGTACCTAGCGAAAAGCACTACACGTTTAATTCAAGACGTTAGAAAAAAAATAGGCAAATGCATAACTGATCAGACTCGTATACCGCTTTTTCTTTAGAGAAATGTAATAGTAGATGTTATCTTAGCTAATTCCAGCTTTTGCGAACTCTAAATTCGTAAATGACGAGATAGTGAGTGAAAAGAAAAGAAGTGCAATTCCGTTAGAGAATGATTTAGAAAAAAAGCAGGAATTTTGCACCAAAGGTCTTCTAAAAGTCATCTTAAAGTCAACAAAGCAAAAACAGTAGTTTTTAAAAATTTAATGATTGCGAACGAATTTACATTTATCTCTCTCTCTCAAAAAATAAATAAATAAATAGATAAATGAATAAAATAAAATAAAAAATAAATAAAGAAAAAGAGAAGCTTCTAAAATTTCTTCAAAGACTGTAAACTTCCGCTAGAGGGACTCTTACACAGAGAAAATACATTGATAAAAAACAGGAACTCCCAAAACTACAAGTTTCATTAGAGATAAAAGACCTGCAACGCATTGCTAAGTAATTATGGCTCTGTACACCCCAAACCCCATCTCTTTCTCCACCACCTCCTAAGTCTTACTACGAAAAGATGACCATGTGGTGACAAAGGTACAAAACTTAGTAACAAATAGTCAAATTGTCTCAAACTTTCGGTGTTGGTTGATATTTTTATCTAGTGTTTTGATCGCGGGAAAGGAGATAGGTCGGATAATGGGGATTTGGTAACCATTTGACGGTATCTCCCTAAATTTGGTACCAGATGTTAGACTCCAAATCCAGTGGCAGCTTGGTAGCTTTAGTTAAATTTGGCGAAGTTTCTGTGAAACGCTATGTTTCATCTTTTCATAGTATATCTTTTGACAAGATATCTGAAAATATTTTTGGACTACCTTCTCGTTGCCGCAGAAAACACTTCGAAGGTATTTCACGCATTTTTATTACCAAGAGATATATGATTTGATAGACTTAGTTGTATTAGAAAATATAGGAACTACGGAATTTAGGTTATCCGCAACAGTATTTTAACAACAACTATTTCAATGCAGGTATACTTTCTCCGATCTATGAGTTGAAAATCGTGAAAGCTAACAAATCCAATACTTAAACTCACTGAGAACTCTTGACGAATTTCTCAAACTGTTGCTGAATACCTGATCTACATTTTTTTATTCCAAGAAAAGAAGCTGTTAGAGCACGCGAAAATGGCTGGGAATGGGCCAGAAATTGTCGACGAAGTTTTCGACTGTTTGAAAATACCATTAAAAAATCCGCACATTAATTCAGGACTTATATGTAGGAATTTTTTTGTAGGAATTAATGCTTAGAAAAAAAGAATGTTTGAACTCCGCCCCCCCCCCTAAAAAAAGGTGTACTGTGTGCATGATCAGTGTGAAAGGTTTTTATAATGTTTGTTCAAAACCAACCACCTTTCAGTCAAGAATGTTTTCGTAAGGTGGTTATAAATTTTCAATATTATTTGCTAAATTAAATTTGTTTAAAAAAGCGGAAGGGGTGGCTGAGAAAGTCGTAGAAGGAGAGGGGGTTGCTGAGAAAGTTGTCGAAGGGGAGGGGGTGGCTGAGACTATTCGAAAAAAAAAGGAGCTTGTTAAATCGGACCGTCTAAAGCTTTTTGGAGGCAAATTGCAGAACGACAGAAAAAAACCCATTTCCTCATTTCCTTAAAATACTTCATACTTCCCGATGTTCATTTACATATTTTTAATTTATTTTTTTATTTATTTATTGTTTCCCTTAAATTGATTTAGTTATATTTTTACGATACTTTGAATATTTTCTCATGCTTTTTGTTTTCCTCTTTTTTAATCTTTTAAGGGAAAAGTAGAAACAGTCTTTTTTGAGTTTAAAAAAAAAGTAAAATTAAAAAAAGGCATCCTTTAAGACAATTTAATTTTCAACATACATAATGATGAATTGGCATTTAAAAGTGACATTAGCCCATTTAAGAACACAATGCACTTATAACTACTTGCTATATGTTCCCATTTCAGTCATTATTCAAATGTATATCAAAGAATCGTTGTATATAATTTAATTTTCAACGAATGATCTCGAAAGCTTATTGTAGGAATTCAAAATACTTAGGTCGTCAACCTCTTTTAAAGAATGGAATTGACAATTCTAAGAATCATGAAAACTTTTCTATTTTTAACTGATTGCAAGTCTAAATATAATGGTGAAATCAAAGAGTTTAATAACTCGTGAAATTCAATCAAGTTTCGTTAAGTTAGGATCAAAAGTGGGTCTGTAGAAGACAAAAAATCTTTTCCTGAAAGGATCTGGTTCTTTTATTCAGTCTTCTTGATAAAAGATATTTATTTCAATATAAGACGAACAATGGAATTTCCTGATACACTTCAGTAAATTAAACTATCGCAAATTTTTCTGAGTAATGTAATGATAACAAAATGCTATACATTTATATTCATCAGATTTATTTTCAAAAAAAATATATTTTCATTTCAAACAATTATTCTACCCAAAGATATTATATATCTTTTTCTCACTGTCCACGACTTATTATTAAACAAATACAGTAAATCCCGCTATAAAACACTATCTTAAAACGCGAATTCTGTGTATAATGTGGTTCTAACAGTGGATCCATAACCTTATTTCAGCTTAAACCAGCACCAATAACACGTGAATTCTTGCTACTTAAAGTAAAGCTATAAACAGTATCGAATAATGCGTACAATTATTTTAAAATTTTCACATAGTTTCAGTTTTTCATTGAGCAACCTAATGAATAATTAACCCATTAACGATTGACATTTTTTTTTTCAAAGATATTTTGTACACTGGATACAAACAGTGTTTAATGGACAAGAAAAATAATTAAAAAAATATTATGTAAAAATATTTTTTTTATTAAGGAAATAAAATTACGATAGACCCCAGGGGGTACGTACTTGTTTTACTAATTTTTTTTTTCTGCCTACGATATAATATTTAAAAATACATTTTATAAGAAGAAATAAAATCAGCAATTAACATAAACTGGGAAGCTGGGAATAACTTTGAAAACTTAGTTTTTTTTTTTTTCTTGAGATTGTGAACGATGTAATTTTTCATAAAGATCATATAAAAACTGCTACAGAACACACTTAACAATGGTTATGTGCTGCAATCTGTTAATAACGAATTGAAACAATACCAAGGTACTAATTGAACACTATTATTTGGTTGAAATGTTCATTTTGGGGAAATTCAGACCCTTTTTCAACCGTCCCTTAAAAGGGACGCTAGGCATTAACTGGTTAAAGAAGTAAACCTAGAAGTTCTATGGGATCTATCTATGGACCAATTTGTGTCAGATTCCACCCGTTTCTTCCAGAAATACAGCAGTTATTCAAAGCAGAGGAAACATACGATTGTTTACTAGGGTGGGCCGAAAATGACTCTTTTTTTTTCGATGATGCGGAGTGCCGAAAAGGTGCCATTGGAAAAGTACACTTTAAAAAAAATTGAAATAATTTGGTCCATTTCTTGATCTGCCGCAATCGCGTTGAAGCTTGGAAAAAATGCAGTTTTTTCGAGATTTTTAGGAAATTACAGTCGAGCCCGCTTATTAGAACATCGGTTTAAAGCATATCCCGCTTAATGCAATACATTTTCAATGCACCAAACCGATGTAATGTATTATTTTGATCCCGGATAATGGAATGTCCCTGTTATTAGAATATTTTTTCATGGCAAAAAGGCTATTCCATTAAGCGGGCTCGAGGATATTTTCAAAAAAATTTCAGCACAAAACATCTAAAAATGCATCATATGTGACAAACAATGTAGTTATTTCACATATGTACGGCGAAAGCAGGATTTTAACGTTTTGACGAAATTGAATTTAAAACGTAGAAAAAAACAGGAAATTGCCAAATCTTCTAGGCATTTGTGGAAAATGAAGGAATTATACTAAAACCCCCAATTTTTTTAGGGAATTTCTATGCCCCCAATGACACCTTTTCAGCACTACCCGTTACCGAAAACAGAAAGAAATAATAATTCACTAAAAATCTCGAAAAAACTGCATTCTTTCCAAACTTCAACGCGATTGCGGCAGATCAAGAAATTGACCAAAAATTTCACATTTTTTATGTGCACTTTGCTCCTTTAGTGGCACCTTTTCCGCCTTCCGCATGATCGAAATTAAAAAAAAAAGTCTTTTTCGGTCCACCCTATTGTTCACCCCCCTCCCCTTGGAGGATTTGGCGGTAACAAGTAATGGAATCCATTTTATATTTATGCACAGAGGTGCATTTAATTTCGTATCATTTCATGCATTAATTTCTCTCTAGAGTGGTCAGAAAAAAACAAGTCACTCATATAGATTCACGCCGACAGACATTCTCCAAAATGAACTCGCGACTTCAAAATGTGCAACTTAGTCGAAACTCAAAAAAGCTCAATTATTTGGATTATTATGAGAAAGTACAAATCAAAGAACTAAATATATATTTAATTAAATGCATTTATTAGGGCTTATGTTAGGTTGGCATGTAATATCAGTCAGTTTTACAACATTAATGGGAAAATTATCCTTGACCAGGGTCTTGAATACTAGGTTATAACTATGACAAAGCTCACATTAGGTCGATTTCAATGCCTTGCTTGATATTTTGACATTAGGAATGCTAATAATCCAGAATCAGAGATTAAGGGATGACGGATGAAATCTGCAGTATAAAGCTCAAAACAGCCAGATAATATAGTTTACAAATACCTTTGTGCTAAAGATGCAAACAAACTAACAACGTAAAGAAGTATCCCTGCTTATTCGTGCCTTCTTTACGTTGTTAGTTTCTTTGCAGCCAGATGATGTCAAAAATATTTACTTTGAACAGGAAATGGAACAAAATATCAAAGTTAAACTGTTTAGTTTTTTTTATTTATTTTTAAACGATTGGGTCTCGTCGGGAATTCTTTACTTGCTCCCCCTAAGAGGCACGAACGTCCCCACCCCCAACAAGGGGGGAATTCTCATAAGCCAAGAACTCCTGACATTAAAAGTAGCTCGGTTTCAGAAAAAAAAATATTCCCAAACCTGTTAAATCTGACACGAACAACTTGAGAGCTCTTAAACAATCTAATGAAAACCTTTGACAGCCGTTGATCACAAAAAATAACGCAGATACCTTTTTTTGACGTTTCTAACCTCGTAAAAGACCTTGACACGTTCCATAGCTCACATAAAATGCTCATTTCCTCTAATGCGATACGTGTTACGGAGGAACTTCTTTATTGTGTTTACCTAATAAAGATCTTTAAGGAAGAGGAAATTATGTGTTGCAGAAAGGACGCTATCAAAGGTATGCGCACTAAAAAGTGTCACTTTCAAGGAGTATATAGCCATAGTTACATATTCATTAAAAGTCCTTAAAACTTATTATTAAACAATGCCCTCAAAGTTACTTTGAGAAGTTAAGTCTAAGACACGTTCAGAATATTTGTTTTTCACGCGTTTTTATAATACTGAAGAAAATTCCTTAAGTGTATTAATTACGTTGACTTCAGTTTATTATACAAATCTTTTTAAAGGGATGTAAATGTTACATAGAAATACAAGAAATGAGACATTTATCATATTAATGTTCATAGGTTTGGTTCTGATGACTAAAAAAGTGTACACGTACATTATTTATTATTAAGAAATATTCGTCAAATGTATTGGCGAGAAACTAAGAAACGATGCTATTAACAATGCCAAAGACTGCAACCACATTTGTTAAATTAGTGAGATTTTTTTTATGAACCTGAGTTTGACATTTTCGAGTCAATGAATCTTATTTAAAAGCTTCTGCTAGAAATATAAAAGTTTGACATTTCTATTCCATGACCTTATAATAGTTCATATTTTTAACCACCAAAGCTGTTTATTTCTAATATAATCAACATATTTACACAACATGTAAAGTGCTTTCAAATTATACAAAGCACAAATTTAAAGTTTCGTACTAATCTGCATCGTATGTTGAGATATTGATACAATCTAAATCGAAAATAAAATTCATAATAAAATGGATACAGCTGCGGATCACGAACATTGACACATATCGACAAGTTTGTGTGAATCGAACCAGGATCGCTCATAGTTGGAGGTCTTTCCTTTAAGCCCAGCGCCATCGGGAACAGATTTGACTTGTCTGCAGCAATTGTGAGTTGAAACAAGTTGAGAAGCTGTAAAAAATTAAACAATAATATTACTACTTTAAATTTTTGTATTTTATTCAAAACTATACTTTTTACCCTTTTCCCTAGTATAAAATGTTTGTCGGCAATCTGGGCTGGTTGCACAAAACTATAAAACTGCTGAAAATAATGCAATGGACGCCGATTAGTGGAATCATTGGTTAATTGAATCAGCTGTTTTGATGAATCGAATCGTCAAAAACAAAACAATATTCAACCTTGGGGAATTAGCTGCTTTATTGAATTAGAAATTATATTAAATCAAAACATTTTAGAACAAACGTGATTCACATATAAGCGGCGGCTAATGTATTTATCTGTTGGGTAGAGTATTTTATTTTTAAACATTTTGATTACTGAAATTTATTTTACTGCCCAAAGTTATATGTTTTTCTCAAATGATTATTTTCACGCCAGGATCTTGACGTGAGTAAAGAGAAGATCAAAATTCATTATCAATAAACCCTAAAATATGTAACTACACAATCAATTTTATTTAACCCTCGTGGATCCCTCCCATTTCAGTTACACTCAAGACCCTTGGGGTCATAAACGACCCCAATGCTTCCTTCAATTAATTCATTACAATTATTGAATGTTACATGCATTATTTAAGTTCACACACTTTTTAAAGCTAAAAAAACAAAAAATAAAAAGATACAATTGAAGTAAAATTTAATTTATGAATTAAAATTATAATTTTAGAGCAAAACTTACAATAACTGTAGATTTATTTACATCTATTACAGACCTGAAAAAACATGATTTTTGCAAGTGAATTTCAAACACTTACGACATTTTTCAATGCATTTTCTGTCCAGTTCTCTTGGACAAAAGTTGCAACGTCCTCTTTTTTTGCCCTTCTGGGGAAGTGACCCCAAGGGTCTTGTGTGCAAAAATGAAATTCGGGAAAAATAAAACACAATAATAGCATTATTTTGAATAGAAAACTAGAAGAATAAAAGCCACAAAATGCTATTAAAAACAAATGGTTGATTAACAAAATATATTAAACAGAAATTGCATTGGGGTCACATATGACCCCAAGGAACCCACGAGGGTTAAAATACTTTCATAATGAAGATCATTAGAGAATGCTTTCATTTAGCCTCAAATTTTAATAATGCGAATTTAATGCACTGCCACTGATTTAACACATCAATTGCGTAACGTAATGTTTCATTACATTCCGTCTCCTAAGAAACTGCAGACAATTCCATTTGAACTGTCTCTTACCTCCCACTGCCTTCAATTAAATTGTGTACTCTGAAAATTGTTGCGTTTACCCGGGAAACCAAAGCTTGCATTTCTTGGAAACAGTCGGTGAACTGAAAATAAATATAATGAAAAAATGTTCTGGAAAGTTCTTTTTAAAAAATCCAGGTGTACCTGATTTATTTCTCCTAAATTATTAAGAAGTCATTAAAAATGAATAAAACATTATGAATATTTTTTCACATTAAACTCTCTTGTTTTTCATCACCGGCGAACTTTTTTACGCAGAAGAATGTAGAACTGAGCAAATTCCTGTAACATAGATCTAGCTGCTTTTAATTGACGAGTTACAGGTAAGCAAATCGTTATTGAATAAAACAAAATGCATGTCATTATTTTCATTTATCGTAATATAACTTTCTCACACTGTATAACCAACTGTTTTGTCCTAAAACGAACCATCGTGAGGTATAAAAGAGTATGAAGACTTATTGTTTTATAGGTTTGAATGAATGAAGACATTTCTCCACATGCTTTTATTTTACTTTGTTGTTTGATGATTGGAGGGGTGGATAAAGTGTTTTGTTATTTCTAAAATCAGAAGAAAACGTATAAATGAAATTTTGTTAATGAAGTTAACACCAGGGTTGCCAGATCTGAGAACCATAAATACGGGACAGGCTTCTTGGGGTGAAGGCGAGGAATATTTTTATGGTGAGGATAGTTACTGGTTACGTTGTATTTATAAGGGGTGATAAACAAACATGTTTTAATAGCTTTCAAAAGATTCCTCTCAATTTGTATGTTTATGGGTGAACACATTTTTGGAGGAGCTTTTAACTCAAAAAATAAAGCAAATAATAGTAGGAAGTTCAGTATACAGATCGACGTTGATAGGAACAGGTGTTAATTAGTTTTTTACTTGCTCTAACGATAAGAGAAACGGTGCAATTTAAGCAGTTTTCTTGATGAAAGGGACTACTTAATCTGAAACAGTAATACAAGGAATCATGGAGTAAAACTTGTTTCTTAATGTCACACCATTCACTGGAGAAATCTGAATGAGTAAAATAATTTAATGTGCCCTTAATCAACACGTGGATTTTACAATTGATCAGACATAGAATTAAATGTTACAATTCAAACAAGCTAAAAGAAGCTAATAAAACCAAACTAAAATTCGAAACCCTAATGGTTATTAATAAATTAATCCTATATCTTCAAAACAAATATTTGCTATTTGATTTTAGCATTGCAATAATTCTATTCAAATTTTTATGCATCTTTAAGTCGTTATAAAATTCATTGCAACTTATATTTAATGAACTGGTAGTCACAATAAGTTCTTCTTTAATTAATTGAACATTTAATGATTTAATGAATTCTGCTTTAATTAAATGTTTCGTACGTCAGATCATTTCAAATTCATATGTGAAAATACTCGTTCAACAAATGAATTAGTCAGAGTATCGCAAAGTGTTGTCCGTGAACCCCGGGGGTCCGAGAGCTCATGTCAAGGGGTCCGCGACTCGTTTCTGCTAAGACGCAAAAAATTGAAGGACGAATAGCAGTATTTAAATTCAAAATAAAAGCACATCAGAATAAAAAGCTCTTCTTTACGCAAACGCAGAGAGCAGCAAACGCTCGAATAGCCTCAATATTAACAGATATTTCCAATCCAATAATCCTAATCAAAACATTACGAAGCTGTCAGTTTAGGTTTGTGCCATTAGTTAAAATCCCAATACGTCATTACTAATACAATTCATGTGAAAAATAAGCACACTTTTATGCGGCTAGAATTGCTTTGCTCACAAAATCCAAAAGTTCGTTATTTTTAAGAAACTTGTTGTAGAAATTAGGTTACATTTTTATTCCTAATTAAGTTTCGAATAGATTTTACTTCCACAGCTCAAAGCAATGTTAAATAATGAAAACAAGGCAAGAGCTCTGAAAAATATACAGAACAATGAATAAATAAATTAAAAGAAAAAAAACGTAGAAACATTATAAAACTATATTTAAAAAATATTGAAATGTATCAAACATTTTTTTTTATTTTTCCGGAGCAGGAGGGGGGGGGGGGTCTGCAATGTTGGTAATTTGTATTAGGGGCTCCGTGGAGGCCTGGACTTTGGGAGAACCTCTGAATTGGACGGTGGAATGGCTAAGACAAAAGGAAACAATTTTAAACGAATTTGGTAACTCGGATCTTTTCTGAACCAACGTCTACTTATCACCACTCACATATTTTTATGCAACTAAAGCTACTATTAAGAACTTCCTTTGTTGATGAACACTCATCATATAGATTATTTACTGATATTTTTTTTTATATGCAAGTATTCTACAATCGCTGACAAGTCTAAAAACTGCACCTTATCCATTAAATCCTTTGGTCTTAAAACAAAAGGGAGATCTTTTATCTGTGAAATCAAACCAATTTCTCTACTAATTTACAGCTGCTTTAAGATTTTTGGATGCTTTAGTCAGAATACGGGACTTTAGCCGTCCCGTATGGAAGCTCCCCGGGACGCGGGACAATTTTTCAAAATACGGGACTGTCCCTTGAAATCCGGGACGTCTGGCAACCCTGGTTAACACATCACGTTCCTAACCCAAAACCAATCAAGCGTTGAACAGGCATGGAATTGTCGATAATGTTACCTTGAAAACTTGACAGGCTTTTCAATCGTTTTCCAAAAAACGAAAATGAATAAAACCAAATATAACGTATGAATATATTTATAATATAGATCTGGTTAGTATAGGTAATATAAGTTCTTTTAAATATTATGTAAAGATGTGTATTTAATTCGGAGAATACGTCAATCCTATTTCCATGTGTATCAACTAAGGTAATGCAAAAAAGGGATGTATACAATACTCGATTATACTTTTAATCAAAACAATATTCCTTTTTTCCACAGAATAGAGTATTTTCCTACAAACTTCTGTGCACGAAAATAATAATTTCGTATTTTTAAAAAGTCATTTACATTTTTGGACAAAAAACAATTGTTTATGGAAAACATTTTTATACTTAGACTGAAAAGCGCCATGGAAATGTTTGAAAGTGGAATGATTAGGTCCTGAGCTACATTTCTGTAATAAAAGAGTTATTCCTCAAAATGCCTCCGTTTATGTATGATGCATGTTTATGCCAATGTTTTATGTTATTTTTTTAAATTACAGCGTTTTAGTAGAGTACTATTATTATTAATAGCAATTTTTATGAATGTAACATCATTAAATAGTACTACATTACAAGTCAAAAAGGAGCTTAAAATAGTAATCATAAAAAATCGATGAAAAAAAACAAGTAGTTAGAATTGTTTCACTTTGAGACACATTTCCCTCTACGACAACAACGTCTCGGCAGAATTGGTATCTCACCTGGCTAATCTATATGACCCACATCTATTTGTAACAAAAGGTGTGTAAGCACGTACCGCTGATGCTATCAATTTCTCATCAATCCCCTTTTCTCTCCAACGACCAGAAAATCCAATCTAATGCACGTTTTTCGTTACGCTACTTGGGCAATTTCTGTTACTCAATCAAATGGATTGAATACAGAAACTAGAATAACTTTTTCTGAATAAGTAATTTAGCGAAATGAAAAATTATATTTACGGTTGCCGTGTCAGTACTTTTTGTTCGCAAATGAATTATTTCGTAGTTTTTGCAAAAAAAAGATAACTAACTAATTTAAGCTATACAAACATGGTTTAATTAGAAATTTCGGCGAGCTTAGCTTAGAAACTGGCAGAGAAAATAACTCATATATGCATGAGGAAACGCAAACAGTATGAAGCCAGAACTTACCTTCCTTGGGGAAAGTTAGTACATACATATAAATTACCCAATCAGGATTTTTATTTATGGGAAAAATTAGTGACTCTGATGAGTGGGGTGGGGTGAAAAGCAAAACCTCCTACCGCTATGTCAATAGTGTGTGCTGCTGGATTACGTCGATTGAGAATTAACACGAAACAAAATAATTCCACAGACATTATCAAGAGATTCATAACGGGTAATCATAAATAATTACTGTTACAAAAAAGAGGAACTTCTCAACGCCTACCTGCATAGGTGGGTGAAAAGTTCAGTGAAAGCAAATATCTTTTGTTATTTTTATTTTTTAATTAATTAATTTAATTAATGTTTTATTAATATAGATAAATTATTCCTAAATAATCAAAGCACATAGAAGCAAGGGGGTGAAAGTGCCAAAATTTAAAAAAAAAAAAAAAAAAAAAAAAATATATATATATATATATATATATATATATATATATATATATATATATATATATATATTGAGTAAAAACCCGAAAAAGCGACGTTTAAAAACACAAATAGATGAAGTTAAAATTGACGAACATGTTTCAAAAGCCTAAAGCTTCCTTCTTCAGCGCCAAGCAAGAAATGGAAAGAAACAAAGTGCCGGGAGAGTTTAAATAGCAAAGGAGCAAAAGCTAGGCCAATCAGGTGTCAGCGTGTGCCGAGTCCTGATTTGGCGTTGCGTTGTCAGAAAATTTAAAAGCATGAAGTAAAATTGGCGAGATGTGTGGAACTGCAAAAGATTCGTTACAAATATTACTTAAATTTTTATGAACATGAAAGGCTTCTAAGAAATCCAACTCGCCAACAGTTGAAGGTCTGCAAATAATTTTAGCTTCGGAGAAAACAAATCTATGGCCCATTTCCCAACAGTGTTTCGCGATTGAGGATTTTGAGAGTTCTTTCTTTTTAACATAATTTTCATGTTCCTTTAACCTAAATTTTAGCGCCCTTCGGGTCTGTCCGACGTAACCAATTTGACATTCACATTTTATGTGATAAATGCCCCACTGATCAAATGGTTGGATGGGGTCTTTTAACTTGGAAAAAGTTAGTTTGTATATATATATATTAACTAGTACTAATGAAATAAGCCACTTTCATCTATTTGGGCGCAAGAGATAGTACCAGTAGCCATGGTAGGTGCTGCTATATAGAATGATTAGAAAAACTTTTTCACAAAAGCTTACTCAGAGTCTGAACTTAGCAATCACTTGACTCAAACTTTAAGAAGTCCACTGATATTCCTTTGTTTCTCACTGAATCATAATAAAAAAATATCAATGAAAGCATTGCCGTCTATTTGAAGGAAAATCAGAAGAGTAGGGGAGAGTGGTAATGAATAGGCCACTTTTTGGTTTTGAATTTTTGTAATTTTTTCTAACACTTTGTTTTAACTCTAAATTGGTGTTTTAGTTACTTTACTTATCTGGCTATCTAAAAAAGTCATAAAAGTTGGATTAGCGCTTGTCTATAATGAATTATAATAGCAAATAAAAATTTTGAAATTTGGCCCATTCAACCCCATCTGTGGGGTTGAATGGGCCATCGAAGGTAATGAATGGGACACTAAATGAATTGAATGAAAACATGTGGATTTAATCTTTTATTTGCTGAATATGACAAAATAAATGTGTCACTTGACATGATGAAACAAAATCATACTGATTTAAAATTATATAAACATCAAAACTGATGCAATTAAAATAAAACTGATGCATACCAATTGTAGCACAAAAATTACTAAATAATGAGATTGTAAGAAATAAATAACATCAAATATATATAAAAAAAATAACAGATAATACACACTATGATTTAACAAAAGTTATAGATTTCAAAAATAATATTAAAAATCACTTTCAAAAACTTCATCTTCATTTTCAAACTTGTCAAAATTCAAAAAAAAAAAAATTTAATTTACTAGACATCGGGAATAAGAAATATCTAACTTAAGTTACCAAGAAAGTAAGAAATACCTAACTTAAGTTACCAAGAAAGTAAGAAATATCTAACTTAAGTTACCAAGAAAGAAAATGAAATTGCACTGTGAGGAATATAATATGAAGGAGAGAGTGGGGCTTTTCAAGCCATGCACTGCGACCAGAGGTCCATTGTACTATAGGAATATAATATAGATCTGCAAATTCTTTTTAGAAGTTACTACAAGCCTATTTTGACGACAGTAATCTTAATCTATGACAGTCAGTTGTGTTTCATATTAATGCGAAAATCGAAAAGAAAAGGAAGAAAAACAATATTTAGGTGGCCCATTCATTACCATGACATAATGGCCCATTCAGCCCCACCTATACTTTTGGAATACATTTAGGTTTTTTGAGTACATTGAATTTAAATAACATCAAAATATATCTTAAAATTAGTTTATAGATATGAAAAGACTAACTTATACATATGTATGCAGTGAAATACTTGGTACATTTTAGCTAGGAAATGTTTTACTAAAAAGGGAAAAACTTACTTTTCAGTCAGATTCTTGACCATGCCACTCTAGTTTGAAAATGGCTTAGCGCAAACGAATGAAAATTGGATGAGTTTAGTAGAGCAAATAGCTACAAGTATTGATGGCATCAAAAAAAAAAATTCATGCAAATACTTTTTCATATTTTGTTAGTGGCCCATTCATCACCATGGCCCATTCATTACCACTCTCTCCTATATTGTAATAAAGGAAAAATAATGCACAATTCAAGTGTTACGAAATTGTATAAGAGTAGATTATTGAAAAGTGCCTGGCTAATGTCATTTCATGACAGCCCTACTTTAGCGCATGGAATGTCATAGTTTTTCTTACACTGTACTTCGAAATAAGTAGCCGAAAAAAGTTAATAAAATAGTTTTCTTCTAGAATAAATTGCTTTGCGTAAAATGATAGCATAAGTTAAGTATTTATGTTTATAATCCGGATAGTTTTCTCTCTCATTTGGCAACTTATTTATTTGCTTGTCAAAATAAGTCAAAACGCAAAATTACAAATTACTGTTGTTTGGCAAACATCAGCCACAAATTGAATTCATTTTGTGAAACATGAAAAGTGTTCAAAGATAAGACCAATAGATGAGTTTCACCATAAAAAATGATTTTAACTCCTTTTTACGTACTTCCAGCATTTAGTTCATGAAAGATTGCATAAGAAGAGTACAGAAGATTAATTCAAATTTAATAAACTACTTTATTAATTTTAAAACTTAGGTAGTTACTTAATATAAACAAAACATTTCTTTTTTTAATTCAATTAGTCTTCTATTTTTTAATAAACCACTTATCTTCTGTTTTCTGCTTAAATCCCAAGTTTTTTTTTTCTTTTTTTTTTGCATCTATAACTTTTTACTAAACATTAAACTTAACAGTTTGCCGTATGCTGTTTGTAGCTGCAATTCAGACTTAAACAGTTACAGGTTTATATTGCGTAAGTTTGGTAAATGAAGAGCTAAAGTTTTTTATTCTCAAAAAAACTATCAAATGTTTGTAAAGGAACCAATGATGTATTTTCTAAGAAATATGACACGAAGAAAAAATAATTTATACAACAAAATATATTTATTCATAACATTAAGCACCGGAAAAGATATGGATTTATAAAAATATGCACCTAAAATTTTTCAACGTGAATAAGTTTAGTTTCAATTTACTTCGATAAAAAAATTCTAAAAGAAGATTTTATTTTTTACTTCTAAAACTGCTTAAGATAGTTCTTTCACTAAGACATTCAATTAAACAATTAGCTAAATGTGATTAATGGGTCGATATTCGTAAATGAATCATCCAGAGTAAGATCGTTTTTTAAAGATGGAACCATTTTCTAAAGAAATAAAAAGCATAGTTTGAAAACACAAATTTCGAAATCGAAAAAGTCTTTCATGTGTTTTGAAAACTATCTTTCAATACTGAGTTCACGAAGCATATTAAAATAGTAAAAGCCATGTACAAGTACATTAGACCAGATAAATCTCTTTAAACGTTATGTTAGTATTTAACCCATTAAGCGCCAAGTCTCCCATTTTGGGAACCTTTGATTAAGATTTTTTTCATCAGTAAGTACTGAAGACAAATATTTTGAAAATATTTTTAATTAAATAGGAAAGTGCCTAACTTAATTGGTATTTTTTTCAAAAATTTTGAAATGTAAATTATATTTTTTAAAAATAGTTTAATTTTAGCAAAAAAGCTTGTATTTACTTCATAAGGCAAAAAAATCCTTAAAAATCAGAAAAGCAAACGTAGAAGTTTTAAAGCATGGAATATAAATCACAAGAGATCTTTTTTCAAATCATAACAAACAGGGGTCAAGAAAATTAATTTAAACGGGTTTTATAGCTGTTTATTTAAACAGGTCCCAAAATGGGAGACTTGGCGCTTTCTGACTAGCAGGAAATATAGCGAGTAGCAGAGTTAAGTCCTCCCCATTTTGCATGAATAAACACTCCCCTCTCTTTTATTTACTGTTGAAGGTCAACCCTTTTGTATTAGAACATAGTAAGCTCTCTTTTGTTGTTCAAAAGCAGGTGCTTTTATTAGAACAGGTGACATTCCATTCGTTCTGAAGAATGTTCTAGGTAAACAGCGGTGACCAATCCGCCATAAGGACAATGATGCACCTCCTCCAAGGGGGAATTAGACGTCCACTAGAATGACATTTAAATCATTCAAAAAATTACACCCTCCCCCTGTTTCCTAAAAGTTTTAGTACTGCAGTTTGCACTATCAGCCCCCTTTTTCTTGTCTTTGTGAGTTCCCCTGAGAAGCACTTTCCCGAAGCCAAAGCAAGTGGCGATCAGTAAAAGAGGTTCAATTTTAAAACAGAAATTTCTTTACATTTCTTGAAATTAAAATTGTTAAAATTGTTGACTCAGCACCAAGTTTTGAACAACATGGTGACAACACATTTTAATACATTATCAGTAAATGAGTACAGTGTCACCTGTTTGTCACCCGCCAGATTCTTATCAGATAATTGAGAGGGAAAACCATAATAATTGCCTAGATCACATATCATGGGATAAGTCTCAATTCGCATTTTTAGAATTTATTCCAATTTTTGTTATGACATTGGAGTAACTAGATCTGTCGCTAATACATCGACGTCAATCATATATACCATTTTTTCTAAAAACATGCTGATATTATGAATTGCAAATCATTTTCTCAAACATGTTGTGGAGTAGACTATACAAAAAAAAAAAAAAAAAAAAGCCTTGCTATGAGGAAATAAATATAAGGTAGCGCTGCTTAAAAATTTCTTAGTTCTATTTTATAAAAGTCTAGGGCTAGTCTTCGTCATTTAGCCTCGCTTGAACCCTGACTATCTTTGCTCTATTATTTTCATTAATTATGCCTTGGCGTAATTAATGAAAATAACCTATCACTTTTGTATGGTATATGACAATACTAAAGCCTCGGACTAAAAGGTGGGAAATTCTCCGTGACAATGTCTTATCATACAAAAAAATATGCTTAGTAAGTGAAAAAGTTTGCAAGTTCTCTATTTTAAAACTTTTATATGTGTTAAATAATTTACCAACTTAATAATGAAGAAAAATCTTTTAGTATCAATAAATAACTTTGTTAACTGCATAAAAATGATTTTTAGGTTTTTTAACTAGATTTAGGCAGATTTTATTCAAGCATCACTATTGTGGTAGAGATATTAATGTTATCCCCACTAAGCGCCAAGTCTCCCATTTTGGGACCATACCATATCTCTTGACTAAATAAATATTTTTTAAAAATTTAAGCTACATATGATTAACGATGTGTATTTCTCCTCAAAACATACCAAAAATAAAATTTTTTCAATGTGATTCATATAGCGGCGTTTAATGGGTTAAAGAATTTCGTCATTTCATAGCATTAAACTAACTGAAAATAAAATCTTTCCCAATAATTAAAAAAAAAAATATCCGAAATCGTTAAGCTAAGTTTACCAGCGTAAGTAATGCGTTTATCCTCTGCTTCCTCGCAACAACTCCGAAGTTTTCATCCGTAATCTTCAAGAAATGTAGATTTCCTCAAACCCAGTTGCTATGGTGATAAAAGAAAAAATGGTTGAAATTCGGATTATCAAATTCTGAACATTTTAGATATTTTATTTATCAAATGCAAAGGAAATAAAATAGCAGTAAGTATATATATATGACCGAAATAAAAAGATCGTTGATATCTGCGTGGAATCTTAACACATGGATCTTTCTAAATAAATGGTTATTCATAGCACTGAGAAGGTAAAGTGTCATACGGGGGAATCATGGGTCAGAAAACCACAAGATCTTACCTTTTTCTAAAGTACCAAAGAATAAAATGAATAAAAAATTAGAGTTTATGTCATGCCGATTTAAATTTTAAATGATTTGATTTGGCATGGAGTAAACTTAAATAGTTTAGAAGTTATTCAAATAATCACTTTACCCAAAATTGAATTGTTTCAACTATTGATTGACCAATTCGGGCAATTATGGGACACCACCTCTTTTTTATGTAATATATTTCAAAATTAAATAGCTATTCTAACTTATAATTCATCAACACAAAAAAAAATGATAAAAATGACTTTTAAAAGATAAATTTAAACATAAAAATGATGTAATCAAGGAAAAAAAACATCAGAGTTGAAATAAAGAAAGACATCAGTCTAATAAATTTCCTTTTGCTCTAATTCCACAATTCCTAGGCTGAATTTTCTATTGTATTTCAATGCTACTTGCCAATTTTATTATGTAAGTTTTAACTTCAAAGATTTTTCAAATTTAAATTTAAAAGCCCTGAAAATTATGCACTTGTTTCAAATTGCTTCTAAAAATGACTTGTTTGGACGAAAGAAAATTTTTCAGATCCTGTTCCAGACGTTTCATTTGTGCTTTTTCCTTGTCCAAAAGTTAGGTTACTTGCTCCTTGTAGTAAGGGTCACTATTTGCATTCACAGCAAAATATTTCTGCTGTTCAAGTGTAGAATTTATGATATTAAGATATTTTCAAAAGCAATATATTCTTTAATATTTTATTGAGACACATTTTTAAAAGAAACTAGCAAACACGAATATTTTTTTAGATAACCATTTGACTCCTTTTGTTTACTTTTTTTTAAAAAGTGCAGTACTTTTTTTTCCATCGTTATTTTATCACGTGAGTATATTTTACAAATTCGTTAAATGCACGAAAATCTATTTCATTGATTACTTCGACACATTCTGCACGTCTGAACATATTGATTTCCGTGACGAATCAACGCTCTCTCCACCTCTCAATTATCATAACAAGATACTGGAATAGGCCACAATAATCACGATATTACTGGAAATCCACAAATTGAACCGCTGTCTACAAAGCGACCAATATCCCCAAGGCTAATGGAAATTTATGAGAGTCATGTTAGCCTATATTATAGTAGAAAAGGGATCATCAAAGTTTCAAGTACTTGTTAAACTGTCATATATAGAAGACCGAAGAGTATATAATGTTGTTTTCTTTTTTAAACATACATCACTCATGTTTGTGAAAATTGCAACACCATGAAGGAATCGTCAGGATTGAATGAAATTTAATACACAGCTGAATGATAGTGATACAAATAAATGATTAAACATAGAAAGAGCCAACAAACAAAAAAAGACAAAACAAATCTTGAAATTAGTATTTTGTGTAGCCACAACGCGCTGCAATAAGTGCTGCTACGCGACGTGGCATGGAGTCAAACAAATTTTTAATGTGTGCCAGTTTAACAGCAATCCATACTGTTCGTATGCGTACCCAAAGTTCGTCTGTAGAAGCAACAGGACGAGGATCACGAACGAGAAGCCGACCAACGAAATCTCAGACATGTTCAATCGGTGATATATCCGGGGAATACGCTGCAAAGGGAAAAAGATGTACCTTCTGCGATGAAAGGAAGGATTGAACAGTCTTAGCGACATAAGGGCGGGAATTATCCTGCTGAATTATAGCGCCAAGGAAACCTTGAAGGAAGGGAACAGCCTGGGACTGTAGAACTTCACTGATATGCCGGTTACTGTTCAGGTTACGCACAATTCATAGCAATTGAGATCGTCGGTGATATGATATGGCCCCTCAGACCATGACTCCGGGTGTTCGTCCACTGTGAGGTTCGATAATGCACTCTGGAAGGTGGCGTCATCCGGCAAAGAGTCGGACACGAATGCGGCCATCATGGTACCACAAATTAAAGCGAGATTCGTCAGAAAACACAACATACTGCCAAACAGCATGCCAGTCCTTATGCTGATTGGCCCATTGTAGCCGCAGCCGGCAATGGTTTAGCATGAGGTTGATCATGTATGAAGGAGTCCTTACTCGCAGTCCACGCTACAGCAGACGTCTACGACTTGATAAAGAACACAATGAATTTACCTGTAGCTGTTGACCACTGTACTGCCAGTTGTCTAGAAGACCACCATGTGGATCAGGGGTCTATCATCGCGCGCTGATGTCACATTACAGGGTCCACTCTCGGATATCCGAGTTGTCCGACACTCGTTCGTCCACTGCTTTCAAACACGCATCACTGTGCTGTTGTTACGCTGCACACGAGCGGCTACCTCACAATAAAGCAATCCAACTTCACGAAAGCCGATGATCCTCCACCGTTCCCACTCCGTAAGTTGTTTAAACCTTCTATTTTTCGTCGAAGAGGCATAAGCAAGCACATAACCACCTATAACCATACACGCCTTGCTGCAGCCGTCTATTTATTCGGATAAATCCGGCGTTCAGTGGGCGCTACTCAGCGTACGTATGCGCTACGAGTCTAAAATTCTAATCATTTTCATATAATGTCCTACTTTGCATTTGCTAAAAATTTCAACCCATTCGCGCAAATCCTTCATGGTGTTGCAATTTTCACAAACATGAGTTTATATTGTAAATTATCATATACTAGCTTATTACCCGGCGTTGCCCGGTATTGCATTATGTTTAACTTATTTCATGCTAAAATAAAATAGGTGAGCCTTAAATTGATAATTCATTGTTAATAGTAATTTTGTCTGAAATGCTTATATTTAAATGTGTTAAATTTTATCAATTTGTATGCTTAAAGGCTTATCTTTAATGCTCTAAAAATTCAAAATTGAAAGAAAATGATCATTTGAGACAAAAAATTTGAATTTTGAGCTTTTTGGATTTTTTTAAAATTTCAAAACCCCACCTGTGTGAATTCTAGTGTATCCAGGAACCTTCGTGCAAAGTTTGATAAAAATCCGACGAAAACATGATTTGTATTAGGAACAAACATACAAACAAATATTGTAACTACATCCAATTTTATACGTACACTGTTAAAAATTCAGGAAGCTTTTATGTAAAATGTTACTGTAAAATGTAGCGTTTACAGTAGAGAAAATTTTTACAGAAAATTGTACCGTTAAAAAAAATGCCATTGCAGCGCCAATTGATCACCAAGTAACTTACTGTGAGATGCAGATGACACCCTATTTCCGCTCTCCAGATGTGTCTCATATGGTACCATGGATAGGAAAGCAAAATTGGGTCCCGGGCTCAATCCTTGTCGTTCGTATCTCGAGCATTTTAACTCTCGTTTTCTCTTCCGTAAAATTTTACAGTAAAAAAAAACTGACGGTGAAAGTTACTGGCAACATTGATGCCAGTAACTTTTACGGTAAAATTTCAGGAAATTTTTTAACAGTGTATAGATTCTTTCTCTAGTCTGTTTTCTGTTACCGCGCCTGATATTTTTTATTTCTTTATCAAATTCCATGGATTTACCCCTCATTTCAAAACTTATAGTGGCGACTATGGACGTAAAACAGACCCACTGTCTAAAAATTGTATTTTATGCACAAAACACTTTTTTTTCTGTTTTACATTCCACATTTAATCAATGAAAAGCATCCGCGAAAGTTAAGACGCATTGGAGCGGCTGGATAGAACGTCGTACCACTCGCGGGTTCATTCATGCCAGGGATTTTGTCGCTTTTGTAAGAGCTTTTTTCTTCAGTTAATTTTGATCTGAACTTCCAAGAATATGTAATATAAAGTCATTGTAGGATTTTAAACCACAAATGTACTGCTGCATTAAAACTAGTGAAGCAATTTTTTTAGCATGGTTATTCAACATGAAAAATGTTTCTTGAAGGTGATTTTTTTTTGTCTTTTAAAACTACAGAAACAACAAAATTGATTGCTTTTTATTTCGATTGAATTTTATTTCGAAAGTATTATTACTAGGGCATATGAAGTTAAAGGAGTAAAGATATATGTAAAGATGTTGAAGGCAATTTTGGATCTGTGTGAGGGTTGGGTGCATATTAATCACTCTCAAATCATTAATTTCAAAACTTACCCTCTCATTTTGTATTTATATGGGGCCTAAATTTTAAGTGACTAACTATTTGTATTTTATTTCATTGTACAAAGAATCATGTCTTCTTAGAATTTCTTCTACTCCCCTTTAGGGAGCGCTGCTCCCAGGTCAAAAACTGCTGATATAATTATTTTTAAAAAATAAATATTTTCTTCATTTATGATACATTTTGAAATTATTAGTTATGTATTAAATAAATAATGTACTTTTATGATGTTAAAACTGTATAGTACTCTACATATAGACATCCTTATAACAATATTTGGGGTGGGGATGATGTTAACTGACTGGTACTAGGACATATTTTTGGCCTATGTAAGTATACATTTTTTAACTAAGCTTTGGCGTTAAGAGGCGCTAAGCTAATTTCATACCTCAAAGCCAGAAGGAGATTATTGCTACTACCTATTGAATAGACCCGGTACTACGTATAAAAACACATTCGACAAAGAATTCAACTCGATTCATTTTAAGTTTAGCTCTTTGATACTTTTCTGCATCATATCAGCAGAAACATTTGTAAAAGGAATATTTATAGGAAAATTAATTAAATCGCTATGTAAATTGCAAAAAAATACAGAAATTACTTAAATATTTTGATCGTAAGCCGTTTTTCATTTACTTACTATACTAGACAGCAACTTAAGTTGACACTCACCTCACTACGAGCGGAGCCAATAAGAGCTCACAAGCAGTTAGCGATCTCCCCTAATTCGCCAAGTAGGCTGTGACGTTTTATCTAGCTCATTTTTCATAGGCGAACGTCACGCTGACGTGACGAAGTTTTTGTCAAGAAACCTTTGCGTGTAGTATAGCTTAATTTTAATGCGACGTGAGAATTTTAAAAAGTTTAAAATATTTGATTTTTTTCCCAAAAATTGCTGGATCGAAATACCATACATTATAAGAATTTTTATTTTTTTTATTTTTTTATTTATTTATTTTATTTAAGTAATTATTATTTTGAAATGGGGTTTGAGGTGTCCTGCCATGCTAAGCACAAAAGTCGTGTCTCCACTTTTTAACAAAATTGAGTTATTGTCTCCAGGTGCTTCTTTGTGACGTATTTTACAGACGTACGATGTTTTATGGTCATGTGAAGGCGGAAAATATTTTTTAAAGGAGCTGAAAAAGTAACGTATGAATCAAATACATGGTGGAGCAAAACTTGAAAGAGTAATATCTCAGTTTGAGCTCGACTGCAGATACCACTTTTGCGCTTACCTTGACAGTGTACGCCCTTTAAGCAATACTTTCTATGACCTGTCTTATAACAGGAATTTCTTTCTCTTTTTTTTTTTTTTTTTGACAGAAAGGGGAACAAAATCATACCACACACACACAAACAAAAGAAATTGCGGGGTTCGTTTTCACTGTTTAAAACATGTTTATTTTACACAGAAATACAAACAAGTTTTATTACGTTTAATTTTAACTTAAGTGTCATTTACAATACACGTTAGTGTTAACTACAGAGCTAAACATTTCCTAGAGTTCAGGGAAGTCAACAGGACACAGAGAATACCATCTAATTAGGAATAATTGCTCCTTCGGACATTTGCTTAATCGTGTTACTATCAGCAGCTTCAAGTTGTAAGCAATTTCAAGGAAATTTAATGAAGCGCCAATTCAAGCGTAAAACAGATTAAAGAGGAATCATGAGAGCAAACAATAAGTTAATGCTTAAACCCGCCGTTTAGATAAATTATGCAAGCTGAATTGTGAATAAAAATAATTGGATGCGTAAATATTGGCTAGATGAAGCAGAGGTTAACCCATCCACATAATGTACAGCCTTTAACAAGCTGTGGCTCACAACATAATAATGGCTAACGGATATATTTTAGTAGTTCTTAAGGTTCTGATAATATTTAGTTGTATAAAGAGCGATTGTTTTGAAACTAATTAGAAAAAGTTTCTGTATTAATACTACTAGAAAAGGAGAAAATCTGATTTAAGGCTCTTGAATTTATGAAATTTTATACTTGTAAACAAAGACACTCAGAAGAAAAGTTAGGATTGTATTACTTAGAAGTACATATTCACCAATTAATATTCTTTTTAACTCCAAAAGCTATTTATTAAGTCGTCAAATTTTCGTCGGAAAAAACAAGTGTTGCTCATTTGAGAATACTCTTAAGTGTAAGATGTTGCAATAAATGTGACCAGGCCCGTCATTTCAAGTTTTTCCAGGAAGGGGGGAGGGGCAAAGGGTGAAAACACAATACAATTTTATCGGAAAACAACAAAAAACACGCCCACTTATATGCAAATACAGTCGAGCCCGCTTATTAGAATGTCGCTTAAAGGAATAGCCCGCTTAATGTAATACGCTTTCAATGTACCAAACCATTGAAATGCATTATTTTCATCCCGGATAATGGAATATCCCGCATATTAGAATATTTTTTCGTGGCAAAATGGCTATTCCATTAATCGGGTTCGACTGTCCCTTGATTTCTCAAAACCAGGGGTGGGGGGGGGGGCAATTGACCCCCCTGACCCCCCTAAATGACGATCCTGAATGTGACGTAAACGTGAAATTCATTAAAATAAAAATGCATTTCATCTGCATTGAAAAATGCTATTATACTTTTTTTTTATAAACTGCGAAGCAGTTTCTAATAAATAGTCAAAGCGTTTAAATGTTTCGTGAGTCCCTGCGTATGAGTATATAACACTCATATCCTCACAATTATAGCTCAGTTATCAATACGTATGATACGTTTTGCATGAAAAAAGCTTCCCTTGGCAGCTACTAAACTGATTAACCAAGTTTTTGTGTCTAATTTCAGTCACATTTACTGGAAAGAGGTGGTAAACTTACGATATTATAATCTTCAAAAAAATTTCTCGCCGTTGGATCTGAATAAAACATTTTGAAACTTATACTTATGACTTCTTAAAATTATTGAGTTTAGGAACAAAAAATATTGAGCTCTGGTTATCGGCTAATGTGAAGAAAATTTTGCAACGTTACTTTTTTTTATTGACTACTTGCGTCTTTTAGGTGTTAGCGTTGTACATCTATCGCGCGAAATTTAATGTCCTACAATAGATGGCAAAACTCAAATTACAGTCATGGTCGCTCAATGGAATAGCCATTTTGGCACAAAAAAATTTATAAGGGGAATAATCCGTTATCAGGAATCAAAATAATGCATTACAAATGTTAGGTGCATTGAGGGGTGCATTAAGAGGGATATTGTTTTAGCCGATATTCTAATGAGTGGGCTCGACTGTATTTGTTATTTAAGGCTTCAGTGGACAAAAAAATTGTGTTTTTCAATTATTTATCTAAATGTCTAAAACTTTGTGTGCTTGTATTATTGTATGTTTGCTACATCTAAAAGCATAAAAAAAATAAATTGGTGCAAAAATAATGAATGCTTTTTTTATTATTTAATTTTTTTTTAAATAAAATTTCAAATTGCTCCAAGCGTTACAATTTTTTTTTCAAACTTTGAATTTCCACTTAATTTCCAATCATTAGGCATGATTGCACAAATCTATGCATTACATGCAATGTTTTATGATATAGTTTATAAAAGATGGCTGAAAATGAAAATTTATATGAATTTTTCAGCTGAAATTTTTCATTTTCAGCCATCTTTTATAAACTATCTCATAAAACTTTGCATGTAATGTATAGATTTGTGCAATCATGCCTAATGATAGAAAATTAAGTGGAAATTCGAAATTTGAAAAAAAAAATGTGACGCATGGAACATTTTAAAATTTTATTAAAAAATTTAAATTTGAAATTTCCAAAAAAATATTCATGTTTTTGTACCAATTTATTTTTTTAATGCTTTTAGATGTAGTAAATATACATAATGCAAGCACACAAAGTTTTAGACATATAGATCAATAATTGAAAATAATCATTTTTTTCGTCCACTGTAGCCTTAATAAAGTATAGGGGCAATGTCTATTGAGTAACTACAACTTGAGTGGTTAGTCCCTTGCTTCACGAATGTCGTACCTTTAATTAGATATAGGTTGTGCGCATGCTCCTATTATAGAATTAGGAAAGGTGAAGTTTTCTTCTTTCAAAAATGTAAGCTCAGAGCGCCCTGTGTGCACATTGTACTTAAGAGTCGATTCATTAAAAAAAGAAAAAAAAAATTCATACGAATTAAAATAGATATTATTATAGTTTTTACAAAACCAAATCTTGTTTACATAAGAGTATTGTCTCAGATTAAAACAAAAAAAAAGAAATCGTAACCAAAAGTGCTTTTGATTGATATGACAGTTGGTGACGTATAAATAATATGGGATAATACGTTACAGGTTACACTATTAGGCGTCTTTTGAAGGTCTCTTGGAGTTTGTTTTAAACCTGGTTAGACTGTATTAATTACCCAAAAGTTTATTCTTCATAAAAATCTAGCGTGAAATACATTTTTGTTCATTTATTTCTTGAAAATGCTCCAATAAATAGAAACAATTAATAATCTTCGCTCTTTTATTTGTTCGTCCTGTTTTCAAAAAGTAGAAGACTTGTATGCAACACTAGAGCAAGTAATTGACCTTGAAAACTGATTTTGTATATTCTATATTTTTTGGGAGTGTTACACTTAGTCAATTTTCTCCGGTTCGCAAGATTTTCTACACATCTGAGAAGATTAATTGATTTTTCTTTCGTTAAGAAACAAATGACTTGTTTGGCAAGAAACTGAGATTTATTTGCGCACAAAATTTTATTTTTCTCTCCTATATCAAATTTCAATACTTCTAGTTTCCTGATC
>JAXGGA010010537.1:0-46402 GCA_038373865.1 Uloborus plumipes | reverse complement strand
GTAAAGTGCGTTCTGTAGCCGTTTTAACATGATCTTTATCAAAAATGACATCGTTCACCATCTCAAGAAAAAAAGCAAAGTTTTCAAAGTTATTCCCAGCTTCCAAGTTTATGTTAATTGCCGATTTTATTTCTTATTATAAATGTCTTTTTAAAAAAATCGTAGGCAGAAAAAACATTTAGTTTAAAAAGTTTGTACCCTCTGGTTTCTATCGTAACTTTTGAGGGACGATTTTTCTTTCCTTAATACAAAAATTATTTTTCACATAATATTTTTTTGATTATTTTTCCCGTCCATTAAACACCATTTGTAACCAGTATACAAAATATCTTTGGGAAAAAAATGTCAGGCATTAATGGGTTAAAAGTGCCGTATGCAACCTGTAGTTTTAACAGCATCGGTGCTGCTTCCGTTTTTACGTGCGCAATTAAGGTGGAAGTCCGTTTAGCTCAACAGACGTGCCATAGGACCCGTTTGGCAGCTATTCATAACACACGCATTCTCATAGAGGACAGACAAAAAAGAAAGAACATCCATGCCTGGGCCGGGATTCGAACCCGGAACCTCTCCATTCTAATCAGTCTTCTCTGACTACCAGACAAGGTGGCTGGCACGCACTAATTGACTCGGATGCGATGATAAATATCTTTTCAAACATTTTAAACCAATTAACTACAGAACCATATATAATTTTACTAAAGGGGTATAATAACCTTAGAGCAGATATTAGTAAAAGGGAGGGAGTAAGTTCAATTATTGACCAAGAAAAAACTGAAACAAACTTCCCAAGTCACATGGCTCAACATCGGCGAATGAGAGACACGTTTACGCGATTTTGTCCAATAGTTTACTTCAAAATATATCACGTAACTTGAGATCTGTGTTTGAAGAATTAAAGACTTCGCTTCCTCTACCTTTATTCCTTCTCTATGATAATAACGCGTGGTGCTCAAAAGAAACTATTTTCGGCCTCAATGGATCGCTGGAGGGCGCTTGGTGCCGATTTCGGTTTAGAACTTGTGACGAACTGCAAAGTAACTGTAGCTGTATAGACGAGCAAGTTTTGTTGTCTGAATAAGGTTCGAATGTAGAATACTACTTCGGAATAAAATACTTGAGCGTCACGTGCAGGACAAGATGGCGGCGTTTCGTAGAATGGCACTTTAATGTTTATCTTTTACACATGCCACTGCGCCCTCTATAAGGGTGAATATCAGGAAAACTGCTAATTTAAGTCACAAATAAATTTCTCAAGCACTTCCAAATAAAAACCAAAAATGTTTCTTTTTTCATGCAGTAGACTGCGTCGCCCATACAATCCATGACAAAATTTTCAGGTTTTACTTTAATTTGTGACAATAGAACTCTTTTTATTGCCTCAATGTCATGTCGGCAGCACGTCACACATTCGAATCGCAAAGTTAAAAAACATCCTGTGGATTATAAAACATCGCAGCAGAAACAAATACAAAAGGAACTAACGTGTTTTATGTCCATCTATGACGATTAACTCTTGTGTTTTAGATAAAATGAATTTAGATCGATAAAAAAAAGCAATTTCTGCTTGTCACAAGCTTTCATAACATGACGAGTGAGCCAACTTTCGGAATGATAATATCTAGAGAAAACATTTTTGGCGCCAACAAATTACGCTGGGTGAAGCTCTAATATGTGATGTTTCAGTTCCGGTAGAAATTTTTCATTTCGGCTGCATTAAATTACAGGTAAGATTTTTTCAATCTTGACTTTTCTGTTTCTACCAAATGAAGTGTCATGTCGGCAGCGGAAATTAAGACACAAAATAACGTAATTTTTCAATTTATTTTTGCATAATGGAAAAGAAACCTATTGTCATGAACATAATAAGGTGTTTTTAGTTTCGAATCTTTAATTAGGGATGTTCAGATATCATATTGCGGGAAATTTGTCATGTCGGCAGCGGTCATGTCGGCTGCGCGGAAGTAGAAGGTATTTGTTACGGAACTGATGCGTGCGTTACCGATGTTTTTTCGCAATTTTTTCTTCGTGTTATGAGTTTGTTGAGTTTTAAAGTACACAGATAGATTCAAGTGCATCGTTTTTCCCGCCAAATTTTCCTATTTTAGCATTTTGTTCATTGTTTTTTAAATGCTTCAGAAACATGAATTTTTCCGCAAAATTTGAGTTTTCAAACAAAATTATTGCCTTTTTCACCCTCTTTTCTTTAACATCAATATTCCGACCTTCGTTCGTAACTACTGCACCCAAAAATATAATTTTGTTTCAAAATGGAAAACTTACGAACATTTTAGTGAAAATCACCCTCCCCCGCCAAACTCTGACTGTCCTGAATTAATTTCGTTTTTTAAGATTGTGCTAAGAATTTTATTTTATTTTTATTTTTTAACTATTAACCTACTTATCTGTTTGAAATGAACTTTGTCGCACTTATTTAGACTTTAACTAACTTTTAATTAGTCTCTAATTTTATTTAAAAAACAAAAAAGCGTTCAGACTCTGAAAATATTATTATATTCTAAGTAATAATTATTTTATTTTTGAACATAAAAGGTAGTGAAAGTGATTACTTTTATACACTAAGTGTAAAATCTGTAATATTTGTCAGTTCGGTAGCATTCTCATCATGTCGGTAACGCTCAAAGACACCCCCCCCCTAAAAGGGGGGTAAATGTTCACCTTGACCATGCCCCTAATTTTTAAAAAATATTGTTACTAATGTGTATTTGAAATACCCTATTAATTTCTTCAAAAATTATCTTCAAAAATTGAAAATTTCCATAGTCAAATTGGCACTTTTCCTGATATTCGCCCATAAATGAAAGTAAAAGTTATTTAAAAAAGGGCCATTCGTGCGGTGGGGTATTATTGTTAGCTACTGAAATCTTTATTATCATGTGATTAAACTTTAACCCATTAATGCCTGACATTTTTTTTCCAAAGATTTCTTGTATACTGGTTACAAATAGTATTTAATGGACAGGAAAAAAAATATCATGTAAAATTTTTTTTTTTATTAAGAAACGAAAAATCATCCTTAAAAAGTTACGCTAGACCCCAGAGGATACATACTTTTTTTACTAAAATTTTTTTCTGCATACGATATAATTCTTAAAAAGACATTTTATACGAAGAAATAAAAGCAGAAATTAACATAAACTGGGAAGCTGGGAATAACTTTGAAAACTTAGCTTTTGTTCTTGAGATTGTGAACGATGTAATTCTTGATAAAGATCATATTAAAACTGCTACAGAACGCACTTTACAATGATTATGTGCAGCAATCTGTTAATAACGAATTGAAACAATACCGAGGTATTCATTGAACACTATAATTTGGATGAAATGTTCATTTTGGGAAATTCTGACCCTTTTTTGGACCGTCCCTAAAAAGGGACGCTAGGCAACAGTGGGTCAAAAAAGGTCCATGCGTGCGGTGGGGTATTATTGTTAGCTATTGAAATCTATCAGCGAAGGTAGCAAAATTTTACTTAACCCGCAGACGCTGTTTTAGTACCAAATGGTGCGAATGGGTGAGAGTTTATGTTAATCCCCTATATAGTCCGTGGAGTTAGTGCAAACATATTTCACTTCCGGATACCAGTCTGAAATTTTATGTGGGGCTTAAATTCACATAGGAGGACAAAAAAACGCCGGGAGACACTTGATCGGAGGTCAATGTCATTTCGTGATGACGTCATCAAAATGGCCGCTTTTACAGGTAAATACGTTCGTTTAACTGCTTAAAACTCCATCATAGATTGAAATACTGCAAAACTCAAATATATCATCTGAAAGCTCTTTAAAAGAGCTATTTAGAAAGATTTAATTTTTCTTTCTGAGGTCAAGTTCTAACCTGTAATGACGTCATCAAAATGGCCGCTTTTACAGGTAAATACGTTTGTTTAACTCCCCCTAAAACTCCATCATAGATTCAAATATTGCAAAACTCAAATGTATCATCTGAAAGCTCTTTAAAAGAGCTATTTAAAAAGATTTAATTTTTCTTTCTAAGGTCAAGGGCCCACCTGTGATGACGTCATCAAAGTGGCCGCTTTTACAGGTAACTACGTTTGTTTAACTCCCCCTAAAACTCCATCATAGATTCAAATATTGCAAAACTCAAGCATATCATCTGAAAGATCTTTAAAAGAGCTATTTAGAAAAAAATAATTTTTCTTTCTGAGGTCAAGGGCCCACCTGTAATGACGTCATCAAAATGGCCAATTTTGCAGGTAAATACGTTTAACTCCTCCTAAAATTCCATCATATATTTAAATATTTCAAAACTGAACTATATCATCTGAAAGCGCTTTAATAGTTCTCTTTATAAAGATATAATTTTTTTTTCTGAGGTCAAGGGTTCATCTGTGATGACGTCATCAAAATGGCCGCTTTTTCAGGTAAATACGTTCGTTTAACTGCTTAAAACTCCATCATAGATTCAAATATTGCAAAACTCAAGAACATCATCTGAAAGCTCTTTAAAAGAGCTATTTAGAAAGACTTATTTTTCTTTCTAAGGTCAAGGGCCCACCTGTGATGACGTCATCAAAATGGCCGCTTTTACAGGTAAATACGTTTGTTTGACTCCCCCTAAAACTCCATCATAGATTCAAATATTGCAAAACTCAAATGTATCATCTGAAAGCTCTTTAAAAGAGCTATCTGGAAAAATTTAATTTTTCTTTCTAAGGTCAAGGGCCCACCTGTGATGACGTCATAAAAATGGCCGCTTTTACAGGTAAATACGTTTTCCTAACTCCCCCTAAAACTCCATCATAGATTCAACTATTACAAAGCTCAAACATATCATCTGAAAGCTCTTTAAAAGAGCTATTTAGAAAGGTTTAATTTTTCTTTCTAAGGTCAAGGGCCCACCTTTGATGACGTCATCAAAATGGCCGCTTTTACAGGTAAATACGTTTGTTTAACTCCCCCTAAAACTCCATCATAGATTCAACTATTGCAAAACTCAACTATATCATCTAAAAGCTCTTTAAAAGAGCTATCTAGAAAGATTTAATTTTTCTTTCTAAGATCAAGGGCCAACCTGTAATGACGTCATCAAAATGGCCGCTTTTACGGGTAAATACGTTTGTTTAACTCCCCCTAAAACACCATCATAGATTCAAATGTTGCAAAACTCAAATATATCATCTGAAAGCTCTTTAAAAGAGCTATTTAGAAAAATTTAATTTTTCTTTCTGAGGTCAAGGTCCCACCTGTAATGACGTCATCAAAATGGCCTCAAATGACGTCATCACAGGTGGGCCCTTGACCTTAGAAATAAAAATTAAATCTTTCTAGATAGCTCTTTTAAAGAACTTTTAGATGATATGTTTGAGTTTTGCAATATTTGAATCTATGATGGAGTTTTAGGGGGAGTTAAACTAACGTATTTACCTGTAAAAGCGGCCATTTTGATGACGTCAGTACAAGTGGGACCTTGACCTCAGAAAGAAAAATTAAACATTTCTAAATAGCTCTTTTAAAGAGCTTTCATATGATATATTTGAGTTTTGCAATATTTGAATCTATGATGGAGTTTTAAGCAGTTAAACGAACGTATTTACTTGTAAAAGCGGCCATTTTGATGACGTCATCACAGGTGAACCCTTGACCTCAGAAAGAAAAATTAAATATTTCTAAATAGATCTTTTAAAGCGCTTTCAGATGATATAGTTGAGTTTTGAAATACTTAAATCTATGATGGAGTTTTAGGGGGAGTTAAACAAACGTATTTACCTTTAAAAGCAGCCATTTTGATGACGTCATTACATGTGGGCCCTTGACCTCAGAAAGAAAAACTAAATATTTATAAATAGCTACTTTAAAGAGCTTTCAGATGATACCTTTGAGTTTTGCAATATTTTAATCTATGATGGAGTTTAAGCAATTAAACGAACGTATTTACCTGTAAAAGCGGCCATCTTGATGACGTCATCACTGGAGTTCATGACCCCTGATCAAGTGTCTCCCGGCGGTTTTTTGTTCTTATATATGTACCTAAGCTCTGTACCAAATTTCACACTGGTATCCGGAAGTGAAATATTTAGTCTGTTTTTGTCGCTAACTCCACAGACTAATAAGTTAATGCTCAAAAAACTGAATAAAAGAAAAGAAGTGAACTCTCACTTATGCGCTGCCCAAGGGACCAACAGAAAAAGGCGCATAAATGAGAGAGACGTATAAGGGAACAAGCCTATTTAAAGGACTAAAACGCAAAATGTTTCTATTGAAAAGGGACATATTACTACGGTTTGGCAATTACTGGAACGTAACTACAGTGATAAAGAGAAAACAAAAATTGTAGCATGAAACATTACAAACTGTTCCCTTTAATACGATCCATAATAGATATTTGTCTCTCTCCGAACTCTAGTTCATGCGGAAAAAAGGCCTTCTGTGAGCAATAAAGGCGAAAGATTAGAGGAAAGTGAAGAAAAATGCTTATTTTTTAAAGAAAATAAATTAAATTTTTTTACATTTTACGGAAAATTCGGCGCATAAGTGAAATGTATATCTTTAGAGCGACGCATAAACGAATGATACTATCATTATTTTGCTATGGAATGTGCTGCGACCATTTAAAATTGTTGTATAACTGAAAAAGGTGCATAAATGAGGCGGCGTATAAGTGAGAGTTCACTGTAATAATCAAAACAATAAATTATTTGTTGACTCAAATATTGATTTTTCAAATTGTTTAAATTTATATGAAAAGTTGTTTCGCCTCAATTTTTAAGTACATAAACGAGCTAAAATGCTAGAACTAAATTACTATAATAAGACTTTGAAAAAGTAAATAAATTAATAAAAATCCGTTTAGTAGCGTTTTAATTTTTTTGTGTTTGAATGATAGTTTCGCTTTTTCGGTAACCATAATGCTCCTTTTGATGTGGCATTTGGGTTGGAAAGGCAGGGGCGGCCCAATAAAACTCCAAATTTTACCGAATGCAAAAAAAAAAAAAAAGAACACAGAAACGTTTTAATGTATTCTTTAAAACAGGATTTTTGCAATTCTGTCTCCAAATTTGGCGAATCATTCAACAAAATTTGCGGAATAAGGGAGTTTTTGGAAGGTCACAATGACCTCCCCTCTACGCGTTCCTGTGAAAAGGATGAGTTGTTTTGATTCTGATATAGTATTTAGTACTGGGGTGTAGGATAATCAGATTATTCGGATAACAAGTTTCCGGTTAATTGATGTTAATTTAATTTATTGCATTAATAGCTTAAAAATTAAAATGACTCTAGCAAAAATAACGCTTTTCATTCAAAGCATTCTTTTACAATTTTCATTTGCATCTTTTGCTTCAAATCGAACCAATTTTTATGACATCAAACCTTTTCGAATACTGGGAGTCAATCGAAACGACCCGAAAAAGAACGAAAGAAGATCCTTCTCGAAAAGCGCATCATTCCCCTTGGCGACCCCTCGCCAAGTGCGCAACCATCTTGGCGAGCGCTTCCCGTCGCCCGTCTACTGGCAACCCTGTGCGCGTAAGACACTACCACCGCTTCTAGAATCCAGAAAACCTTTTCTGATTTTCCAAAACCACGTGAACACGCAGTTATCGTCTGTGATCCCCTCTCCAAACGTTCCATTCGGGTTTGGCAGGCGACTTTTATCAAACTCCCACCTGCGCGACCAAAGGAACTTTTCTCTGAAGTTTGGGACTTTTTTTCGTAAGTTGGCGCGTAACTTTCCGGAGCGTAAAAACGGGAAAAGTTGTTCCCCGCAGTTAGTTGGTCAAACTCGCAGGCGATATTTTTCCGGTACGGCCTCAGACGATATTTTGTTGATGGAATGCCGTAGAATTGGAAACGTAGAATATGTGTGGTGATGTTTTGTTTGGTGTGTTTAGTTCGTTTTGTGTGATGTTTGAAGTTTCTTTTAGGTATGTCAACTATTTAGAGTAGGGGAAATATATTTGCTGATCAACTGTAGTACAGGAAATATTTCTGCTGTTTTACTAAATACTTTCGCACATCAACTATTGTGAACAGAGGAAATATATTTGCTGATCTACTGAATACTTTTGAAGATCAACTATTGTGAACAGAAAAAATTTATTTGCTGATCTATTAAATACTTTTGGAGATTAACTGTTGCAAATAGAGGAAATATCTTTGCTGATATCTATTGTGAGTGGAAATATTTTTGCTGATCAACTTTTTTGAGTAGGGGAAATATTTTCGCAAGATCAGCTGTGAGTGGAGGAAATATCTGTACTGATCAACTATCTTTTCTGATCAACTTTTTTTGAGTAGATTAATTACCTTTTTCGAATCAATTTTTGTGAGTTAAAAAAAATTCTCTGCAAATCAACTACTGTAAGTAGAGCAAATATCTTTACTGATCAACTATTTTGTGTGAAACTTTCTTCCTGATCAACTTTTTGAGTGCAGGAATTACCTATTGCGGATCAACAATTGTAAGTTACAAAAATATATTTGCAGATCAACTATTGTAAGTAGAGCAAATATCTCAGATCAACGATTCTGAGTAGATCAAATATCTTTGCTGATCAACTTAATACCTTTTGCAGATCAACTATTGTGGAAATATCTTTGAAAATCAACTTTTTCAAGTAAAGGAAATATCTTTGCGTATCAACTATTGTAAGTGGAAATATTTTTGCTGATCAACTGTTTCAAGTAGAGTAAATAAATTTACAGATCAACTATTGTGGAAATATCTTTGCAAATCAACTATTAAAAGTGAAGGAAATATCTTTACTGATCAACTATTGTGAGTGGAAATATTTTTGCTGATAACTTTTTTAAGTAGAGCAAATACCTTCGCTGATCAACTTTTTTAAAGTAGAGTAAATACCTTTACTGATCAACTAAATATCTTTGAGGATCGATTATTGCGAGTATAAGGAATAGTTCTTCGATCTCCGTAAATTCCAACCTATAGTCACCAATTCGAATCGAACTATGTGTCGGTAGATTATTTCCCGCGCGCAGAATAAAAAAATCGTTCCTCCACAAACGTTCGAATGTTCGCTGATCAATCCTTGTGATGAAAGTGTTTTTAAACTCTCCACTGCTTCGTCTGATGTTAATACCCAAACCGAGCAAAGAGACTACAGTGTGAATCGTTCTTTTTTCGAATCTTTTTTTTTTCGAATTGGAACGACTTTTTCGAATCTTTCGAAGGAATACGTCGATGGCTCGTGCGCTTTGGATTGGAGCTACTTTGGCGGTAAGTAAACATTTTCGGAACTTCTGTTGTATTTTCTTTTTGTGGTTTTCTTTTTCTTGTAAGAAAGCGTAGAAATGGTTTTTTGTTGTTATTGGTTGCTACTGGTGATATGCAAATGTTTTTTTTTTTCTGTCTCGGGGTCGGATATGTGATACTTTCGTTAGTTTTTGTTGAAAGAGGTTTTGAAAAATCTTAAAAAGTTCTGTGTTGCAGGAATTGTTAAAGAAACAATGTCTACGGGCAATTCTCTGCAAACTCGTCATTTTCCATACGGAATCCGTGTTTTGATGTTTTTTTGAAATGTTCGTATAATTATAACGGTATAGCTCTGGAAATGAATCTATTACTTTGGTTCGAATGAGGGCCAATTGAAGTTTCTGTTTTTCTGAAATTTTCTGAAATTCTGACAGGAGGCAAGTGCCCTGCCTAGTATAACAAGGCAGGGACTGTGCCGGGGGATTGTGTAGTTTCATTTAGTTGCGTAATATTTGCGAAACTATTGAAACATAATTTGTTATGAAACTATCCGTACATGTAGACATAAATCATGGACATAATAAATAAAATGTCTCATAATTAAATTAGTTTCCATTAGTAAAGTCACTTCCCAGAGGACTGTTTTCGCAACGACCAAGATGCATACTTTCCTCACAAGTGTGGCTCTCAAACCAAACAAAGTGGCGTTACAACACCGTTCTCAGCAATTTCGGCAAATTCACACTGATTTGGTTGAACTTCTGTTGTTTTTTGATATTAGCTCGGAGGGGGACAATTATCTATTATGGATCGTTTTAAAGGGAACAGTTTGTAATTAGGTATGAAACAATTTCTGTTTTCTCTTTATCATTGAAGTTACGTTACAGTAATTGTCAAACCGTGGCAATATGTCCCTTTTCTCTAGAAATATTCTTATTCATTCTCTCATTAGAAACTATGTTGCGTTTTAGGCCTTTAAAGAGGCTTGTGCACTTATACGTCTCTCTCACTTATGCGCCTTTTTTTGTTGGTCCCTTGGGCCGGCGTATAAGTGAGAGCTCACTGTATATCTGTGTCAGGAGTGTGTATCAAACGTATAGCTTAAAAATTGTATCTACTCTATGCAATATGAAAATCTATATAATAATATCTACATAATATTAGGATCTATAACGCAATTCTGGTGGAATTATAAATTTTGGTTGGCCCGTACGGGACAGTAGAATGACCCGATTCTATCATTATTCTTATGATGAAAAGGCATTGAAAAAAATCTTTAAAAGGACAAGAAAAAGTTTTGAATTGCGGAGGTTTTGTTAACCACTTCTGTCAGAATAGTGAAATAGTTCTCCGAAAATTGTTTACTTGGCTATTATTTCTAACTATGACGAACTTCATCGGAAATAATTTTTGACTTTGAACATGTAAAAGGAACCTTTTCTGGTTGTATGAATCTCGGTACTTTGTGAATAACTCAAAAACCTTTAACAAGGACAATCAGGGAGGTCACCTGGACCTCCGAAAAATGTTCTTCATTCGGCACATTCGGGCTGATTCGGCAAATTTAGGGATGCAATATAATTTGCGATATCTCGAGCACACAGCAATGATGGAGGGGGGGGGGGTCCAAAATACCACTCGTTGTAATTTTTTGTTCAGTGCACCGTACTGTTATACCCGAATATATTTCGGGAGAGGTTTATTTCGGCTTCATCTCTTTGTACAAGGGCGGATCTAGAAATGTTTCAAGGGAGGTGCGATTTATTTTATTACGTATCCTGTACTATACATCTTGGTTTTAAATGTTGCCCTCATATCGCACCCTTGCTACAACAGTGCCACAACTCAAACAAGAAGTTCTGTCAAGAACTAAATTAGCCTACTTTCCCGTACATCGACATCGGCATTCTAGCATCTAATCAATATTCTCTTGAATATCTGAAACTGAAAATTATGTCAAACATACCTTTATAGCACTTAAAGCTGATTTCTAAAAGCAAAATATAACCCTCTCATCAGATGAAATGAACACGTAAAAAGTAAATAAACGAGTAAGTAAAGTTTTGTCGCACCTTTTAAAGAATGTAACTGTCATAGTTCTTCCGTAGAAAAATTTCACAATCGTTTTCAAAAGAAAAAAAGAATAAATAAAATAAAAGTACGAAGAACATCAAAACACATTTTATCAAAGAAAGAAAAAAAACCTCGTTCGTTAATAAAATGTCTCGAATTTTATTTTTAATCCGTTGCCAGTTGTTAAATATAAATAAAGAATAAAATGCTCTAGTGAATGAACAATTTTTGTAATCAAAAAAAATATCGTCTGCCAAAAAAAATAAATAAATAAAAATAATAATAATTAATTAAACAAAAAAAAGAATAAATAAACAAAAAATCGTCTGCCCAGTCAGTCATTTTTTTCTGAGCCTGCATTTCCGCCATGTTTGCAGAGTCGGAGTTGGAATCAGAGTCCTCACAGAAGATTTTTCAGAAAAGTACTTAACATACATTTTTTATCAAAACCGTTTTCTTACAAAGTTAGTTTGAAGGATATCTGCCTTTAAGTTCAGAATCAACATTCAATTTAAATTTCCCAGTAGGCGCTCATCTTAAAAAATTTTCTGAATGGTTCATCATTGAACGAAAAATGGTTCAAATTGAAAAGTGAAGTATGGGAATGAGTCTCTCCGAGATCTTTCGAACAAAAAAAGTTTATTCAATTCAGACGGTTCACTTAAAAGTTATTAGGCGGAGAAAGGTAGCTTGAATGGTTCAATGTTGAACGGAAAAATGTTCAAATTGAAAATTTAAATACGGTAATGAAGTATCCTTGCCGATATCTTTCGAACAAAAAAAAGTTTGTTTAAATCGGACTGTTCACTCAAAAGTTATTAGGGGTGACAGCTTGTTTGAACGGTTCAATGTTGAACGAAAAATTGTTCAAATCGAAAATGTAGATACGGGAATGAAGTATCCTTGAAAAGTTCTTTCGAACAAAAAAAAGTTTGTTCAAATCGGACTGTTCATTCAAAAGTTAGTATCGCGGGACTGGTTGTTTGAACGGCTCAAAGTTGAACCAAAAATTGTTCAAATCAAAAAATCAAATATGGGAATGAGCTGTACTCGCCGAGATCTTTCCAACAAAAAAAAGTTCGTCCAAATCGGAATGTTCATTCAAAAGTTATTAGGAGGGGGGGACAGACAAACCGACAGACCGACCGACAGACCGACACACAAATTCCCCATCTCAATACCCTACTTTCAAATTTTTAATTTTTCGATATTCATTTTACCTCTTTATTTTTTTAACTTGGCGATATATTTTGTACTTGGCGATATTTTTTTTGACTTGGCGATATTTTTTGGACTTGGCGATATTTTTTAGATGCATTAAGCTACTTTTAATACTTTTTTCGTCTTTCTTTTATTTTTAACGGGAAAGTAGGCTAAAAACTACGTTTTCCAGGAATTGCAAAAAATTGTTCCCGGGCTGACTAGACACATTTTGGTATTTTTGAATTTGTCAATATGAAGACCGATACATCTCAAACTATGATCGTTAGTTACTCACGTTACTCTACGACGGCTGGACGACAACTCAAGATGTGGCATTTCAGTGGAAGGGGCCCTATGCATTTTGATAACAACAAAACGCCATAACTGCCCTTTGGCGGGTGATTTTTCAATGCAACTCCTGGCTCTTTTGAAGATTGGTAGAGACGTGTAAACTATGTCTAATGACGGTCGTAACTCAAAAATTACAATTTTTGAGTTGTGGCACTTTTGTAGCAAAGGTGCGATATGTTTTGGACTTAAATTGAGAAACGTATCCCGAGAGTGCTAAACCTCCTTTCAAATAGTATCAAAGATGGTCTAAAATACCCTTTTTGAACTTCAGTTGTGAAAATTTATCAGGGGTGAGTTCCACAAGGGAGGAGCGATCGCGCCCATCGCCCCTCCCTTGTATCCGGCCTTGTCTTTGTCAAACCCAAATCTATCTCGGGAACAGTTCATTTGCATTTAAAGTAATAGACGGATTCACTTAACAGTTAAAACGTTAATGGCGCTTCATCCAAGAAAAATAGCACTAACAGTTACACGGGATAAATATTTTTCATTGTTTAATAGGGAGGGGGTGCACTTACAAATCTTGCTGGGGGGTGGGGGAGCACGTTAGTCTATGTACCGCTACTGCCCCCGTTGTTATTTTACAAAGTTCAAATGTTTTTCGATCATCTGAAGGAAAGATTGTCTGTCCCGCTTAAACGAATACTGTCGGTTTCAAGAAATATTATTCGATAGAGTGGGGTATTTGTTTGAGCGGGGAACTTTGATATTACTTCTATGTGCATGGGGGAATATTCTGTTCCAGGATGTTTTATTCGTTTCACCGGGGTATTCGCTTATCCGTTACCCGATTAAGCGGGGACGACAGTACTTGTTTTTCATTTGTTTTAAGTGCTATCTATTGCTTTTACGCATAAAGTAACAGTATAAGGTATGTGCGTATGGTCGTAATTTATCAATCGGCACATTTCGAAATTCCATTAGGCATGTAGGCGATTCTCTGTAAACTCGTAGTTTTTCACGCGAAATCTGTTCGGTCATGGTTTTTTGAAATGTTCGTATAATTAAAATACTATTGTTCAGAAAATGAATCTATTACTTTGGTTTGAAAGAGGGCGAATTGAAGTTTGTGTTTTTCTGATAAATCATGATAGGGGGTAACCTGCCTAGTATACTAGGCAGAGGACTGTGCTTTTGCTCTTTGTTGCGTAATATCTGCAAAACTATTGGAACATAATTAGTTAAAGACTACCTATAAATTTAGGCACAAATCGTGGACATAATAACTAATATGTTTCATAATTAAACAAATTGACATTAATAAAATCACTTCCCAGAGGACTGTTTTCGCAACGACCCTGATGTATACTTTCATCACAAATGTGGCTCTCAAACTAAACAAAGTAGTGTTTCAACACTGTTCTCAGCAATTTCAGAAAATTCACTGATTGCTTTAAACTTCATGTCAAAAAATATTTGCAAGAGTAACAGATTTTTTCTATTGGAGCTTTGAATTTGTGGCAGTGGACTGTTTGAAAAATCTCTGGACAGAATTTACATGACAATTTTAAGTTTTAGAAATACGTAATTAGACCTTATTTCATAAAAAAGATATGGTTGCATTATTCTATCTACTTATATTAAAAACTGAGTATCTTTCTCACTATCTTTCTTTCTAACTATCTTTCTTTCTAACTATCTTTCTATCTTTCTATGTCACGCTTCTTTCTCCTGAACGCCAATGAACTGAAAGTCGAACCAGGTACCGATAGATAGGTAATTTTTCAAGTTTCTTTAGTTTCAATTGATATAATTATACGATTTTAATTAGCGAAGATATCAATTAATAAGTAGTCAAATTTAAAGCGATTAAGCCTAATAAATGATTAAATATGAAATCCATTCTTGCAAACCGTCGTTGCTATGAAACGGTGATAACAATGATAATGAGAATTTTGAATGAAGGCTTAACTAAATCAAACACGAAACTCATAAGCGGACCACTTACGTAGAATTTTTATCGCTAGCTACTGGTAATATTTTGAAACATTTATTTGTTGAAGAGCCATCTACTTATATTAAAAACTGAGTATCTATGTCTGCTTTTTTTCTTTGAGCGACCTGAACTTACTGAAACTTTCCTCACCATCTTGAAGGCTTGAAGCATCTCAATAATTCGAATGATTTTTTTATATAGGAAAAAAGTAAAGGCGTGAAGCGCCTGTAAGCGAGCCGCCTTGGCGGGGAGTAGTTTCTTTAAATTTTTTTCTCACTACTTTCAGGGCACGAAGTGCCCGTGCAACGCCGGGCCACGTGCGTGGTATGTCTTGAAATCGAATGAACATTAAATTATATCAAATAATATAATTTCAGAATGAGGTAAAAGTTAGAGAGGGGGGACGTTATGCATCAGCATGCCGCAGGAAGCTAATCTAGCTGCCCTGGCAGCTAGTTTTTAGATATTAATTGTCAAATTTATGTAATGTTAAAAGGTTTTTTAAAAGATTGCCTTTAAGTATTAAACTATTGAATTGGGACAGCCAGGGGACTGTGTTTTTGGTGCTTAGATAATTTCTAGAAAAAAAAATTAAATTGTTATTGCTCCAAATACAATTGGGCTACAAAGTACTAACGCTTTACTTGTATTAAGAGGGATAATTACTTTATTACACTTTATTATTTTCAAAATACTCGGTCCGGACAGCCAATTACGAATTTACAGAGAATCGCCCACATAGAGAATTTCCCCCCTCCCAAAAATGTATTCTCGGGGAGTCCCTGAGAACAATTTGACTACGCAATAATCTTCTGATATTGGTAAAGAAATAAAAAATAATAGTCCAGAAACAATGTGTTCTAATGGCAGCGTCGAAACTTTGAACAGCTTTTTTGCGACTGAAACTACAGATCGACATGTTGTGGATATTTTTTCTTTTTTTGCAATAGAGTTTATAAAAAAAAAATGTATAAAATTCAGAAATTTTCAACCGAAACTAGCATCTTTCTTCCATGCTATGCATAAATTGTGAAGAAAACGAACGCTGAATTTTTGTAGTCGACTTGTTATTAATAAATACAGTATAACTTATCGTTTGTCGGTGAAAAACATAATAGTAATGGCATTATACTGTGAGTTATGCCCAATTTTCCAAACGCATAGTTTGAAATAAGTGTTTCAACTGAAAAAAACAACGAAGGGGGAAAATAACAGCCAATAAAAGGGGAAATTCGGGCATTTAAAAATTGTAATTATGTTTCAAAATGTGTCGAATAGGACAAAATTTGTCGAATGAGGTTTCTTTGGGAGGTCACCGTGACCTCTCATCGGGGCGTTCTATATGGGTGAATATTCGGACTTTATTGTTAAGTGTTCTTTGGGTGATAATAAAACATTTTTTTCCATAATTAAAATGATAAATGCCAGATAATGTATGTATTTTAAAAGTCAGAGAAAAAACTCGTATTTGTGACAGGTGAAAAAAAAACTAAACCGAATCTCTAAAGCTGTAGGTTAGCGGTCGCCAATCGCCAACTGGCTACCATTTGAAGGAAAATGCCTACCAAAATGTCAAGTCCCGGTTGCCAAAAATGGTGACCATCTTTTTGTTTATTTGTAAAAAAGCAATGTCGCGCTAGGATTTCTATTTATTATAGTTATTCCTTTTATTAAAAATAGCAACCAAAAGTGCAAAAATAGCGACCATTTTTTTGACTCTGGTCGCCAGTGAAAACCATTCTAAATTCTTAGTCTAGAGCATTACCAATCTCCCAAGACGTATTTGGAAATGCCACCAGTCCCCAAACGAGACATTTTTGCAGATAATAATAAACAGAATTTAAAACGTTAATTACAAAAATAATCGATTAATTTGATCAATTATTAAATATTTATTAGCCGTTCAAAGCTTCAGGTCCAGTCAGGGGGCGCTCCTAACTTTTTTTTTTGGGGGGGGCGATTTTCAATTTGCCGAACGAAGCTCCGAAATTTACCGAATAATGCAACACGAGAATAACATTATTGCATTTTCTTGGGGGAGAGGGTTCCATTTGCCGAATAAAACTCCGAAATTTACCGAATCATAAAAAACGAGCATTCTACAGTTTTATAATATTTTTTTTAATGCTGCAATTTTAACATAATGTCCCTAAATAATCTGATAAAATTCGCTGAGTAAGGAAAGTTTCAGAAGATCACAGTGACCTCCCATTAGGTCATCATTGCATCCGGTATGCCTGATAATAAGCCTAAAGGGATTTTGAAGTCAGGCCCGTCATTTATAGTTTTTCCGGGGGGAGGGTTGGTTTCAAAATTGTCTAACACATTGCAATTTCATCGGGAAACAACGAAAAGCACTCATATGCAAAAACACTGATTTCTCAAAGCCGGGGGGGGGGCGCAATTGACCTCCGAAATGACGGGACTGTTTAAGATAAAAGATGCATTGGAAAATCTTAAAAAGAATTCGATAAAGTTCTGGATAGAGGGGATTGTTTATATATAAAACTAGCTGACCCGGCCACGCGTTGCTGTGGCTAAGGTATGGGTTAAATTATAATGTTTCAATAGAAACGAAAAACACCGTTATAGAGATTAACTTTATATAAATATGAATTTGAGGTCAAAATATGAAAACAATCGAACAAAAATTTCCTCAGCCACTCAAACATAAAATCAAGAAAAAATGTAGCATTTTAGTACTTAGAAATATTATATTCAAGCTTGCAACAATTGAGTTAATTAAAAATTTGCTAATTGCTATTGTAACATTTTATTTTTTAAAGTAACATCTTATTTTTTAATAATGTAGGTAGGGTAGATAATAGGGTGGAGCGAAAAAAACAAAGTTTTTATTTTCGAATCGTAATAGTGCGGAAAAGTTGCGATTGGTGAAGAGTTACAAAACAAAACAAAAATTTTTGAAATCGGATAATATCTTCCGTTCCCGCAACGAGCCTGAACTTTTGAAAAAATGAAAATTTTCATGTGTTTTTAGCGATTTTCTAAAATTTTTGTTTTAATGTTTTATTTTAATGCTCTTGGACAGAAAAGTTACGTTTGGTGAAGCCTTCTGAAATTTTGAAAAATATATTGAAATCGAATAATACCTTCTAATCCAGGAACAAGCCAGAAAAACCAAAAAATTATAAAACTTCAGCTTTTTTGGGGGGTGATGAAAAAAAATAAAAAATATATGTTCTCATTTTTTTTTCTTTTTTACCCGATATCATTGCGTAAAGCCTTTTAAAAAGCACTATATTACTCTTAAACATTAATTTTTTTCTTGATTTTTCAGGTATCTTCTAAACATGCAAAACTACCATTTTTTACAACAATGAAACATTTTCAAATAATCGAAAGTTATAAAATGTTTTCCAAAATTTCTACAATCCAGTACAAAAATCCACTAAATAAAACACCCACTCCAAAAAAAAGGCTAATTTTAATTACTAAACTATAAACAATTTTAATACCTAACTAATTTTATACAGTTTCTTAATCCCCTTTTGTAGTCTGTGCCTTCTATAATTATGTTACCTAACTTAACTGACTACCCACAGAATCCTTTAACATTAATTTAATTAGAAACTTATTTTAAAATTAAAACTTCTTTAAAATTAAACCTAGTTAAGTTAGGTAGTGTATAGAATGAGACTGCAAAATGCAATTAAATATTCAGAAACTAACAAATAATGAGGTAGGTATTAAAATAGTTTATCGTTTAGGGATAAAAAATATCGTTCATCTAATGAGTGAGTGTTTTGTTCAATGGATTTTTGTAATGAAAAAGTTAAACAAATTTAATAATTAGGTATGGGTACAAAGTGTATGTAAATATTATGTATTTTTTTTCTGTTTAGCTCCCAGTAGTTTTTTAATGGCGGTTTTGTTTTTAATACGCTTTTACTAGTTTCACATGTGCGTTTGTCAGTATGTATGTAACTCTGAATAAAAGATAAAATTCACGTTCTTTAAAAATATAAAAGTGATATATTTAATACTATTGTTAATACTAAAGGCTAAACTATATTATTACATGTTGATGTTATTGAATGTTATTATTAGTACTAAAGGCTAAACTATATTACATGTTGATGCATTATAAGGTGCATGTAAACTTATAATTTGAAATGGTTTAAAGCTTTATAGTTTGATTAACTCTAAAAGCGTATTTTTTAGTTTTTTAAACTTAAATTTAATTATTTATTTTAAAATCATTTTGTGTATGAAAAATTAGAAATCAACAAAATCTAAAATTTGTTTTGTCTTCTACACTAATACATTCCTTATATTTATGGCTTTCATATGAAATGTGTTCGAAAATCATCACCGAGATGCTTATAGTAACCTTTTAAACACAAGTTTCTCTGCAATCGTGTTTCAAATGTTCAATTGTCATGATAACATGTTTTAACATTTTTTGCATAAGGCTAATAGGGATGTGTGGGGCAGTAGTGCCCTCTCCTTGTCAAATACTTTCCAATCCTTAATTTTTGTTACACCTTGCCCCACTTTGCCTGGGACTGTTACTGTAGGCACCAAGATAACCTTAAAGCGAACTAAAAGCAACTAAAAAGCAAAAAATAATAGATAACATTTACATAAATTTTTTTACCCATACCTAATTATTAAACTTGTTTAACTTTTTCAGTACAAAAATCCATTGAACAAAATACTCACTCATAAGATGAACAATATGTTTTATCCCTAAACGATAAACTATTTTAATACCTACCTCATTATATGTTAGTTTCTGAATTTTTAATTGCATTTTGCAGTCTCATTCTATACACTACCTAACCTAACTAGGTTTAATTTTAAAGAAGTTTTAATTTTAAAATTAGTTTCTAATTAAATTATGTTGAAGGATTCTGTGGGTAGTCAGTTAAGTTAAGTAACATAATTATAGAAGGCACAGACTACAAAAGGGGATTAAGAAACTGTATATAATTAGTTAGGTATTAAAATTGTTTATAGTTTAGTGATTAAAATTAGCGTTTATTTTAGGAGTGGGTGTTTTATTTAGTGGATTTTTGTACTGGATTGCAGAAATTTTGGAAAATATTTTATAACTTTCGATTATTTGAAAATGTTTCATTGTTGTAAAAAATGGTAGTTTTGCATGTTTAGAAGATACATGAAAAATCAAGAAAAAAATTAATGTTTAAGAGTAATATAGTGCTTTTTAAAAGGCTTTACGCTATCATACCGGGTAAAAAAGAAAAAAAATGAGAACATTTTTTTTTAATTTTTTTTCATCACCCCCAAAAAAGGCTGAAATTTAATAATTTTTTGGTTTTTCTGGCTTGTTCCTGGATCAGAAGGTATTATTCGATTTCCTGGCTTGTTCCTGGATCAGAAGGTATTATTCGATTTCAATATCTTTTTCAAAATTTCAGAAGGCTTCACCAAACGTAACTTTTCCGTCCAAGAGCCTTAAAATAAAACATTAAAACAAAAATTTTAAAAAATCGCTAAAACACATGAAAAAATTCATTTTTTCAAAATTTCAGGCTCGTTGCGGGAACGGAAGATATTATCCGATTTCAAAAATTTTTGTTTTGTTTTGTAACTCTTCACCAATTGCAACTTTTCCGCACTATTACGATTCGAAAATAAAAACTTTGTTTTTTTCGCTCCACCCTAGTAGATAATTAACCAATATTATTTGTTATTTTTTGAATTATAAGCATTTTTAAATTCAGTTTAACTCAACACTAATCGGCGCACAATATTCTTTGTTAATCTGTCTCTTGTAAACAAAAATAGATTGGACGGTTTTCCCACACGACAGCAAGCGACCTATAGTTGTCCATGGGAAAAACATGGATTTTCTAAATCTAAACCGCAAATTGACATTGTTTGTCCTTGGGACTTATTAATGGACATGGCGAAAGCTAAACGAATGGGAAACTGTAGCCTTTTGAAGGGTATTGAAGATTCTGACGGTGTCATTGGGATACGTGACCACAGAACTACTTCATTTTTAATCTTTCTAGTCAAAATGATTGCCTCAATAATGTTCCCGGTGATTTTTTTGATAACTAAACGCGTACCATTGCATAATCTCGGTGGAATTAAATTACGTAGAAGAACTATGGGTAAACCAATTTTTAACCGCAGATTATGTGGTGGCATTCCGGGTATGTTTAAAGAATTTTAGCCAAGAATACAGAAAAACTGGTAGCTAAATAGATAATTTGCAATAAAAAATATATTGCGGTCCTAAATTGAGAGAAAAACTATCATATCATTTAACCCTACACTGCATAGCGTTGCCAATTGGCTACATGGACTTTTTTTACTTATGACCATGCATAAGGCAACTCAATCATAAAAAGCAAGTATTAAGTATCTTTAAAGTAAATACAACCATCTACCTTCAAAATTATTTTTTTAAAACTGTTTTCCAATGTTTTCTTATTACACTAAAAAACATATATATGTCTTTCAAAGAACAAAAAATCATGCAGTGTAGGGTTAAGTTGGACCAAACTGAAACTGCGTGCAAAATTTGGTTAAAATCGGTTCAGTAGCTGAGGAGTCCATTGGCCACAAACACAGGGACACGTAATTTTTATATATTAAGATAGGTGTATAAAAGGAAACGACGGACTTTAATTTCACGATTTTACAACGCGCTTTAATTTGTCTACTTGCTGCGTGACCCGGCGTTGAATATTTTTATATATCCTTGATTTTTATTTATTTATTTATTTATTTATTTTTTTTTTTTTTTTGTATGAATATTTCATATTTTAGAACATTATATGTTTGCCTTTGTTCTGAATTCTGTACTCGAAAAGTGGTAGCCTTACTCGTTTAGAATTAGTAGTACAAATTTAATTTCTTTATAAACAAAAAGGTTTATGGCAGAAACTGGATCTTTTTATGATAAGTGGGAGAGGGGGGGGGGGAGATGAATCAAAGGCAGATGAAAACTAAACGCAACGAATAATTGCGTAATCTCGCGTTATTTCGTCAGTTTCGTTGATTCGTAAAATTTTCTGTTTCAGTATTCGACGTGCTCTAGAAGTGTTAGTGAAAAACGTAATTCTTTGAATTCTTTGTTTCTGCACTTATTTCAAAATTTCTTTTTGCTAAATGATCACAAGAATCACCTCTAAAAATCTGTGCATTCATTTTCTTATGTATTGATTTTGAAATATTTTGTGACCTTTTATGTAAAAATTCTTAGAAAATTTTGTTTTTAGAGGTTAACAAGCTCTAAAAATGTTAGTAATTGAAAAATGCTTATTCAATGCACAGTTTAGTCAAATATATTGTACTGAGTAGGGATGCATCGATTAATCGGTAGTCCTGATTAATCGGCCATAATCGGCCACTTTGCCGATTATTAATAATCTGCAAAATCGGACCGATTAATCGGCTGAAAATTATTTTTCAGATATTATTCTTTAAAGTATACTTTCAGTTGGAAACTATGATGAATAATTTTATTAACAGTAATAATAATCCTCGCAGTTGAAATAAAGGTTTTTTTAAATGAATTCTCCTACTTTGAATAAATATACATAGACAATGATGTAACATTTTTCATGTGGTGATAGTTTTCTCCTTAGCACAGTGCTTTCAGATAACCTCTCATTTTCAAAGAATAAAAGTATTGAATTAAATTGCTACTGATTACTAAAATATATGAATTAAAAGTACTCCTAAATTGGAGTGTTCACCACACACTGCCCCACCCCTTCTTTTTTTATAAATTTTTATTTCCAATTAACATGAATAACAATGGAAGTTTAAAATAAAGTTAAAGTTTTCGACTGCTCTTTTTTTACAAATAACTAACAATGTGTTGATAATATTGTTGACACTAATATGAAAATTGGTTCTAAGAAATTTGATAAAATATTGAAATTATTTTGTGAAAACTAGGAAAATGAAAAAAAATCTTCTCCCAGAAATAAATTACTTACTATTTCTAAACTTGGAATTGTATAAGAGATAAAAAACAGTGATGGTAAAATTGGTAGTAGAAAAACAATTATCTTTATCATTAATCGGCTCAGCCGATTAATCGGTAGATTATCAACAGCCGATTAATCGGTAATCGGCCAATTTGCTTATCGGTGCATCCCTAGTACTGAGTGCAGAAGATAGTGCTTTAAAGTTGTATCTTTAATAGAAAAAAATCCTTAGCGTTTCCAGTAACATGAAAACACTAAAAACTGATCATTGAGGAAAGCACTTTAAAGTTTTGCTTTTCCTTTAGAACTCATAGCCGTGCATGCGCTACAGTCACTCATAACTTTTTAAATAGTTGAGCTTGCGGCCAACCTTTTTGGGAAACGTGCCTGGAGAAAAAAAAAAGCTCTTCGTACCACTTTAAATTTTTTAAGCTTTGCTTCAAAAGATAAAAGTAAAAAAAGGAAATTTGTTGGCTAACAATGTCATGTTCACTTAAATAGTACAGTTCTTTTCACGCCTGAGCGATTACTGGAAATTAAAGAATTCTAACAAAATAACTCCGACATCAGGCTTTAACGATAAACCCTGCAGCAGAATTGTTTTTAATAGTCTGCGACGCCAATTCGAAATCGCAAAAATAGTCTGCGAGATAAACCGACGTTAGATTAGTCGTAGAATCTAAATACAGTGAACTCTCACTTAAGCGCCGGTCCAAGGGACCAACAGAAAAAGGCGCATAACTGAAAGAGACGTATAAGTGAACAAGCCTATTTGAAGGTCTAAAACGCAACATAAGTTCTAATGAGAATGAATAAGAATGTTTCTATAGAAAAGGACATATTACTACGGTTTGGCAATTACTGTAACGTAACTACAATGATAAAGAGAAAACAAAAATTGTAGCATACCTAATCACAAACTGTTCCTTTAAAACGATGCATAATAGATAATTGTCCCTCTCCGAACTCTAGTTCATGCGGAAAAAAATGCCTTCCGTGAGCAATAAAGGCGAAAGATTAAAGAGGAAAGTGAAGAAACATGCTTATTTTTTAAAGAAAATAAATTAAATTTTTACATTTTACGGAAAATTCGGCGCATAAGTGAAATATTTATCTTTAGAGCGACGCATAAACGAATGATACTATCATTATTTTGCTATGGAATGTGCTGGGACCATTGAAAATCGTCGTATAAGTGAAACAAGACGCAAAATGCTTATTTTTTAAATTCTGTGATGACTCGGAAATAAACACAGCACTGTATCATTTCCAAGAGTAGAACCGTCTCAAAAATTAAGAATAGGATTGTCTCGTATATGAGCCCATTTCGTATCATATTCGAACATATTTCCGTCTCAAAAACAAGAACATTGGTTATTACTTTTAAGAACGCCGTGTGCTTCAAAAACAAGACACCCTGTTTTCTAATTCCAAGACATTTGGTTCTGGAGCCATTTTGGGTCAATGATGTTCTTGAAAACAAGACGTTTCGCCTCATTTCTAAGTACATTGTTTTAACAGTGCAGATCCTAATGAGAGAGTGAATAAGAATGTTTCTATAGAAAAGGGACATATTACTACAGTTTGGCAATGACTGTAACGTAACTATAATGATAAAGAGAAAACAAAAGTTGTAGCATCCCTAATTACAAACTGTTCCATTTAAAACGATGCATAATAGATAATTGTCCCTCTCCGAACTCTAGTTCATGCGGAAAAAATGCCTTCCGTGAGCAATAAAGGCGAAAGATTAAAGAGGAAAGTAAAGAAAAATGCTTATTTTTTAAAGAAAATAAATTAAATTTTCATACATTTTAGGGAAAATTCGGCGCATAAGTGAAATATTTATCTTTAGAGCGACGCATAAACGAACGATACTATCATTATTTTTGCTATGGAATGTGCTGGGACCATTGAAAATCGTCGTATAAGTGAAAAAGGTGCGTAAATGAGGCGATGTATAAGTGAGAGTTCACTGCAAGTACTTAAAACTGCTTAAACATAAAAATTGCACGTACATGATGCTATAACTCAGAAAGTCTGGTACAAATACAAATTTTGGGGGGGTTTTTTCACCCTCAACGGAGAAACAGCTTGCAGTCATTCTCAAGAAGCGTCCCGCTATTTCTGCTACTGGTACAATAAGAAGTTGATATATTGTAATTTGGGCGATTAGTATGCCAGGCTCCTGACATGTCATCTCATTATATTTATCAGTGTAACGTTTTTAGTTTTTGACAGTATTTTTGAAAAAAAAAATTCCTCAATTTTCGAAAATGTTCAATAAGTCATCGCGTGCCACAGTTTCTGCTCTGCCGTGTGGCACGCGTGCCGCGGGTTGGCCACCTCTAGAACATTGAATATTTTTTCTGAGTGTTTTAACCGATTAATTTTAAGTGTTTTAAATAAGCAATAACATTTTTGTTGATGGTTTGGTCATTTTTTAGGTACTGTAACCCCTTAAAAAAGAAGAAAAAAAAAGCTTATTTTTACTTTTTTGAGTTTTCTTTGCCATTCATGCAACTGCCATTCATGCAAGTTCATGAGCTTAATTTCTTACGGAGTGTGGCCGTTGACAGAGGCTATTCTTTTCAAATCATTGACAATGCTTACAATAAACTTTCGAACCGCATCCCACAAAAAGCCCACTGTTCCTTCTACCAATTTCGTTGTCTTACCATTTTATTCAAAAATCTCCCCTCGCATTTCCAGAATACTCAGCAAGTTCGATTTTCATGTCATTTACAGACCCATCAACAAACTAACTTTTTCTAAATTAAAAGACCCCATCCAATCATTTGATCAGTGGGGCATTTATCACATAAAATGTGAATGTCAAATTGGATACGTCAGACAGACCCGACGGGCGCTAAAATTCAGGTTAAAGGAACACGAAAATTATGTTAAGAGCAAGAATCTGAGAAACTGTCACGCCTAGCATTATGGGGTGATTCATGACTTCTCAGATTTTCTCCTAAAAATTACCAAATGTTTATTATCTTATTGAAAGACCAAATCCAGAATGTTTTGCTCTAAAATTGAGTTGTTTAGTTTTTATGGATCCCTAAATTTGAAAGTGCGGCATCAAAAATTAAGCGGATTTTCAAGACATGGAAGTTGCTGTGAGCCAAAACTCTTAACCGAAAAGGTTGAACTCCAATTTTCTTTTTGTATATGGAAAATAGAAGGTTGAAACTTTACAAAATGAATGTTAAATTTGTGGTAAGTTATTGCCGTAAGGTCAGTGAAGGCCCTCAAAACTAGGCATTTTTGACGTTTTTTAGCGTTTTTGAGGTCCAAAAACAGCTTGTACATTTCAGTTGGCACATCAAAAGTGGTATCGTTTGAAAGACCAGTGTAAGCACTTTAAAATAATGTATAAATAACCGAGGAAAGTTCAACGTACTTTTAGTTGCGTAAGGCCGAAATATGAAAAATGTCATATTTTACCGATATTTAAACGGTCATAACTTCCCCTGCCAACAACATATTGAAATATTTTCTTTGCCAATGTCATACTCTATTCTTTGTCTTTACAGAACAATTGAGTTCTTTGAGGCGAAATGTAAAATTTTTTTTTACAAAAAATACACAGGAAAAAATAATTTTTTTGTAAAAAAAAATTTCACATTTCGCCTCAAAGGACTCAACAGTTCTGTTAAGACAAAGAATAGAGTATGACATTGGCAAAGAAAATATTTCATTATGTTGTTGGCAGAGGATGTTATGACCGTTTGAATATCGCTAAAATATGACATTTTTCATATTTCGGCCTTACGCAACTAAAAGCATCACCTCACCTAGCGTTTTTGGACCTCAAAAAAGCTAAAAAACGTCAAAAATACCGTGTTTTGAGGGCCTTCACTGACCTTACGGCAACAACTTACCTCAAACTTAACACTCATTTTGTAAAGTTTGAACCTTCTATATTCCATATACAAAAAGAAAATTGGAGTTAAACAGTTCCTGGTAAGAATTTTGGTTCACAGCAACTTCCATGTCTTGAAAATCCGCTTAATTTTTGATGCCGCACCTTCAACTTTAGGGGTCCATAAAAACTAAACAAAAACAACTCAACTTTAGAGAAAAACATTTTGGATTTGGTCTTTCAATAAGATAATAAACATTTGGTAATTTTTTGGAAAAAATCTGAGAGGTCTCAGATTCTTGCTCTTAAAAAGAAAGAACTTTCAAAATCCTCAATTGCGAAATACTGTTGGGACACAGGCCATAGATTTGTTTTCTCCGAAGCTAAAATTATTTGCAGACCTTCAACTGTTGGTGAGTTAGATTTTTTTGAAGCCTTTCATGTTCACAAAAATTTAAGTAATATTTGTAACGAATCCTTTGCAGTTCCACACATCTCGCCAATTTTACTTCATGCTTTTAAATTTTCTGACAACGCAACGCCAAATCAGGGCTCGGCACACGCTGACACCTGATTGGCCTAGCTTTTGCTCCTTTGCTATTTAAACTCTCCCGATACTTTGGTTCTTTCCATTTCTTGCTTGGCACTGAAGAAGGAGGCTTTATGCCTTCGAAACATGTTTGCCAATTTTAATTCGACCTATTTGTGCTTTTAGACGTTGTTTTTCGATTTTTACATTTTCGCACAAAGTCAACTGTTTTTAACAATGATCATGACCTTTTATACGTCGGATAAATCGCTTCGTTTTTGCATTACGCCAACGATAGAAATGTTTTCCAAAGCCCTCACACACCCTTTATATACCCTCAACTGCACTGTGTAACAAGTGCCTTCTTTAACGTTGACGTCAAAAGTACGTGGTGGTTACATTAATGTGACTGGACTTGTGTATATACGTAATCATATAACACACGTATAAACTTGTATTATAAGAATAAAACGTAAATGTATAACGTATATTATATGAAAACGTATGTGATTTATATTATACGCATAACGTATATTGTAGAAAACGTATAACATATTATGCAAAAACGTATATCATATTTTGTTCCTTTTGGCCTAAATATCTTAAAATGTTTCAAAATCAGAGTAAGAACTCGAATTTCAGGAGAAAAGCAGGACGTTTCTGAATTTCAGGATTCAATGGGATTTTGAGTAGAAAATAAAATTTATTTGCTCAGTTGTAAATAAAGTCGATTTTGGGGAACATTTGGGAGACAGGAGCCACTTGTAGATACAGTAAACCCAACGAGAAGGGTCCTATCGCATCAGCTATTGATTACGAAAAACATAATTTGAATTCAAAATGTAACATTTAAATTATTTTTTTTTCCTTTTGAAAAATATTCGTACGGTGCATGTACGTTTAGATTCCTCACTTGTTGAATTTTGAACTTCTTCGAGAAAAATGACGAAATATTTGCCAAAAAAACCGAGCCTATCGACAATAACACACTAGGTGTAATTATTATTATTTTAACTATGAAGAAAGTATATTCCTAAAAAAACATTAAAAGTGATTAACGTTCATCTTTTGTTTGATGCGCGAAAAAATTAACAAAGAACAAAAATCTCTTGACTCATGTTATAGGAGACAGAGGCCAGACATGTACACAAAAGCTTTCTTTAATTATCTATTCATTTATTACTATTATGAATATAAATAGAATTCATGCGTTATTTCGTCTCCGAACCAATTAATTATATTGCTGGGAAGGGAACATAACTAAGTGCTTATTAAAGAAAATATAGGAGTCTGATGATAGTTATGAATATCTAAGCAATTTATTTATTTGTTGTCAGTACTATTTTTTATTTTGTATAACTAGCTTATTATCCGGCGTTGTCCGGGTGCTTATTTTTATTTTGTAACTAGCTTATCACCCGGCGTTGCCCGGGTGCTTATTAATACAAGATAGCTCTAAAAAAATATTTGAATGAATTCTATCCACATTGGCATATAAAAATTGCATCAGTCTGTTTTTTTTTTTTTTTTGCATAATTCCTCTAGGAGGACCAAAAAATGCTCGCAAAAATTAGAATTCAATATCTGTTGGAACCTCTCATTTTTCTTCATCATACAATACTTGTGCCAATCTTCCAAAGTAATTAGAACATGAATTATAACTATTTTTAATTTATTTCAAGCTAAAATGAAATAGGTGAGCCCTAAATGGATAATTCATTGTTAATCGTCATCTTTGTTGGAAAATACACATTAAATGCGTTAAATGTTATCAATTTGTATGCTCAAAGGCTTATCTCTGTTACTCTATCTATTCAAAATTGAACGAAAACGGCCATTTTGAGACAAAAAATTTGACTGTTGAGCTTTTTGGATTTTTTCAAAATTTCGAAACCCCACCTATGTGAATTCTAGTTTATCAAGGAGCCTCTGTGCCAAGTTTGATGAAAATCTGACGAAAACTGTGGATTTGTATAAGGAACAAACATACATACAAACAAACAAACTTACATCCATTTTTATAAATATATAGACGACCAATTTCCGCTTTTTGTACGCTGTAATACGCTTGAATTGAAAAAAGAAAGATTCACTGAACTTTGTTGTGTTTGTAGAGTATCTCATATTACTAGCAGGGAATACGTTACAGTGGACTCACATTTATACACCGCTTCATTTATACGCCTTTTTCACTTATACGACGATTTTCAACAGTCCCAGCACATTCCATAGCAAAATAATGATAATGTCATTCGTTTATGCGTCGCTCTTACGATAAATATTTCACTTATGTGCCGAATTTTTCGTTAAATGTAAAAAAAATAATTAATTTTCTTTAAAAAATAAGCATGTTTCTTCACTTTCCTCTTTAATCTTTGGCCTTAATTGATCACGGAAGGCATTTTTTCCGCATGAACTAGAGTTCGGAGATTGACAATTATCAATTATGCATTGATTTGAAATGATTAGTTTGTGATTGGGTGTGCTGCCAATTTTGTTTTTTATTTATCATAGTACTTACGTTACAGTCATTGCCAAACCATAGCAATATGGCCTTTTTCTATAGAAACAATCTTATTTATGCTCTCATTGGAACCAATGTTGCGTTTTAGTCCTTTAAATAGGCTTATTCACTTGTACGCCTCTCTCACTTATGCACCTTTTTCGGTTGGTCCCTTGGGCCGGCGCATAAGTGAGAGTTCACTGTATTTACTTTTTTGCACTGAGAATATAGTTATTTTTAAAATGGCTACCAAAAATTCAAAAGTAACTACCGGTTTTTTGGCGACTCTGTTAAAGCTCTGGAGTAGTGGTCGCCGGTCGCCAACGGGCAGCTATTTCATTGAAAATGGCGACCAAAAATGAAACTTCGGTAGCTAAAGTGGCAACCATGAGCCCCTTTGTTTTTTTTTTAATTCATACGCATTCGTAAACTGTTTTCGGGCTTATTGCACACTGCTTCTGCACTTAGTTGCTTTATCATCTCAAAACACTAACATATCGTCAGAGGGAATCAAATATTACAAACTTTAGTGGAGAGAAAATTTTGTTCAGTTCCTCCAAAATAAAATCGAATTTCGGAACTCCAAAAAATGTCATTAATAAATCCATTGATCGTTCATGTTTACTGACACTCCCCTCTGAAGGTCAAATTGTTCGATCCATAGAACCCTCCTTTAGAACAACACTCGTGATATTTCGAACGATCGGATCGCATTCGAAATTTTAGTGCAAATATTTGTTGACGTGTTCGGGTAATTGAATTTTATCGTCTGCGAAAGGTGGGGAAGTCTTTCACCTCTCTTAGCGGTCACTTAGGACTGGGGTGCCAATCTCCCCTTTCCCAAATTCTTCACAACCCTCTTGTTTTTTTTATTTTTAGTTTCGCCCGCCCCCTTTTTTATTTATGTTTTTAAACATAATTTATTTATTTTTTTAAATTATTTTTTTTCTAAATATTAGTATTTTCTTTTTTTAAATTATAACTGTTTTTTTCTAAAATAATTTTTTTAAATGCACTAATTATGCGCAGAATCGAATTGTTTTTTTCCCTTCCAGACATTCCAAGCACACACACACGCACACAAAAATAAATAAATAAGCAAATAATATTAAAAAAATAATTTAAATTAAAAAAATAAATTAGTGAAAAATTTAATCAAAAAAAAAAAAAAATAATAAATCACTAAATAATTTAAATTAAAAAAAAAGTTTGTTAAAAAAAATCTCCCCCAACAATTTTGATCTTGCAACTTCGCCATAATACCCACCCACCCCGTGGGCACCAGGGTTGCCAGACGTCCCGGATTTCAAGGGACAGTCCCGTTTTTTGAAATATTGTCCCGCGTCCCGGGGAACCTTGATACGGGACGGCTAAAGTCCCGTATTCTGGCTAGAAGCAGCATTTTTCAAAACAAAAAAGTAAGCTCAGAAATTATTCTGACAATCATTTCAACAAACGTTTGTTGTAAAAGTGGTGTATCTCCTTGTAAATGATTTTACTGTGCCTTATTGTAGAAAAGCTCCTCTCAATTTTTCAATTGGATGTGTTCAGTTATTATTAGTCACTAGATTGTTTGAAGCAATTAATTTTAATCTTTTGAAATTTGCTTCGCTTCGCTTTTATACTAAAAGATGTAACTAAATGTTATTCCATTTAGCAAACAAATACGCGTTTTAAAAACATAAAGATGCATAACTTTTACAGTGAGCGACAGAAATATAAGTTACAGTGAGCTTTATGGCAACCTAAAGACCATCAAAACTTAAAAAGAATTATTGCAGCAGTAAATTCAGGCAGCAAATATGATTTAAAAAAAAAAAGGTTTTCCCCAAAAGATAATGAATATATTTTTTAAAATTAGTTTTAGATTAACTTCTTATAATAAGTTCAAGTAGTAAGGTTTAATTCTATGTCTACTCAATTGTAATCAAAATTTTAGTTAATGACTCATTAAAATTTTTTTGCATTCAAATTTCCCCATTGGTACGTCCAGCTTTTTGAAAAGTGTACTAAACCTTTGTCATCAGTAGAAGCGACTATTATATCTTTCACGCCGAGACAAGCCCGTTATTTATGACCTCAGGACGGTTGATCAATGGCTCCCCCCCCCCTGGTTTTGGGAACTTAGTGTATTTGCATATAAGTGGCTTTGTTTTTTTGCTTTTTTGGTACAATTTACACTGAAATTTGGCACAATTTACCTTTTGCCCTCCCCCCCCCCCCGATAAAATTTGAAATGACCTGCCTACGTTAGGAAAAAGGGTGTTAAAAACAAGGAAATACGAATTTTCACAATAATTAGTGTTAAACCTTTTCCCATACTCATATTCATGACGAAAAATAACTATGTAATGGTAAAAAACGAAGTCTGTATTCACGTTTTTATACTTGTGAGAAACATTTAATATTAAAGTAAAAATTCAACCTTTAGAATTCATCTCTCAACCCATCCCCCCCCCCCCACCCCCGAGCCTGTCCCGTATTAACAGTTCTTAAATCTGGCAACCCTGGTGGGCACCCCTCGATAGAACCCTCCTTTAGAACAACACTCGTGATATTTCGAACGATTGGCTCGCATTCCAAATTTTAGTTGAAATATTTGTTGACATGTTCGGGGGTAATTGACTTTTATGTGGCTTTGGCTTGTGAAAGAGTGGGGAGGGTCTTCCCCTCTCTCTCAGCGGTCACTTTTGGAATTTTTTTCGCTTACACTGTATTTTTCGTATAACGTATACTGTACGTATAGAGTATAACGTATACCTTGCGCAAATGTATAACACATGATATACTTACAGCGTACAACGTATGCAATACGAACATGTTTGACGTATATTGTATGCTAAACGCATATCATACTAGATCGTACAACGTATATTGTACCTATAGTGAAAATCGTAAACCTTGCGCAAATATATAACATGATATACTTACAGCGTACAACGTATGCAATACGAACACGTTTTAACGTATATTGTATGCAAAACGTAAATCATACTAAATCGTATAACGTACATTAAACATTAAATTTATAACGTGCATTATACATATAACGTACACATTATACGCATAACATGCAACGTATATTGCAATTATTCTAATGCACAATGTATACTATTTGTGTAAGGTAAAACGTATTTTATACTTATAACGTATATGTGCGTGTACAGTATAACGTATAAGTAAAGCGTATATCAAACGTATAACGTATAATATATGAAGGAACAAGTGGATAAAAGTGATATGTGACATTTGAATTTCGCCGATTTATACTAATTCAAATGAGTGTATGTTCAATTGTGTTAACTCACAAACACAATTAAAGGGGCAAGTGAATAAAGGTGATATGTGACAATATTTATAATTTCTAGAAAGAGCTTTTTTTAAAAAAAGTATTACCTTAACACCTTAACCCACAGTAAAAAGTAAGTGAAATTAAAATTGTCACATATCACCTTTATCCACTTGCACCTTATTACGTATAACCGTATACGCATTCCGTATATACGGTTACACAGAAATACAGTGAACTCTCACTTATGCACCGCCTCATTTATACGCCTTTTTCACTTATACGACAATTTTAAAAGGTCCCAGCACATTCCATTGCAAAATAATGATAGTATCAGTCGTTTATGCGTCGCTCTAAAGATGAATATTTCTCTCATTCGCGGAATTTTCTCTAAAATGCTAAAAAATATTTTTTTCTTTAAAAAATGAGCAATTTTCTTCACTTTCCTCTTTAATGTTTCGCCTTTATTGCTCATGGAAGGCATTTTTTCCGCATGAACTAGAGTTCGGAGAGGGACAATTAACAATTATGAATCGTTTTAAAGGGAACAGTTTGGAATTAGGTATGCCAGAATTTCAACAGGTCAACAGGTCAAAGTCCACATTAATGATTACAGTGAACTCTCACTTATACGCCGCCGCATTTATGCGTCTTTTTCACTTATACGACGATTTTAAATGGTCCCAGCACATTCCATAGCAAAATAATGATAGTATCATTCCTTTATGCGTCGCTCTAAAGATAAATATTTCACTTATGCGCCGAATTTTCCCTAAAATGTTAAAAAATACCTTTTTTTCTTTAACCCTCGTGGGTTCCTTGGGGTCATATGTGACCCCAATGCAATTTCTGTTTAATATATTTTGTTAATCAACCGTTTGCTTTTAATGGCATTTTGTGGCTTTTATTCTTCTAGTTTTCTGTTCAAAATAATGCTATTATTGTGTTTTATTTTTCCCGAATTGCATTTTTTGCACACAAGACCCTTGGGGTCACTTCCCCAGAATGCCAAAAGAAAAGGACGTTGCAACTTTTGTCCAAGAGAACTGGACAGAAAATCCATCGAAAAATGTCATAAGTGTTTGAAATTCACTTGCAAAAAATCATGTTTTTTCAGGTCTGTAACAGTTGTAAATAAATATACAGTTATTGTAAGTTTTGCTCTAAAATTTTAATTTTTAATGCATAAACTAAATTTTACTTTAATTGTGTCTTTTTATTTTTATTTTTTTAGCATTAAAAAGTGTGTGAACTTAAATAATGCATGTAACATTCAATAATCATAATAAATTAATTAAAGGAAGCATTGGGGTCGTTTATGACCCCAAGGGTCTTGAGTGTAACTGAAATGGGAGGGACCCACGAGGGTTAAAAAATGAGCATTTTTTTCTTCACTTTCCTCTTTAATCTTTCGCCTTTATTGCTCACGGAAGGCATTTTTTCCGCATGAATTAGAGTTCGGAAAGGGACAATTACCTATTAAGTATCGTTTTAAAGGGATCAGTTTGTAATTAGGTATACCACAATTTCTGTTTTTCTCTTTATATCATTGTAGTTGCGTTACAGTAATTGCCGAACCGTAGTAATATGCTCCTTATCTATAGAAACATTCTTATTCATTCTCTCATCAGAACCTATGTTGCGTTTTAGTCCTTTAAATAGGCTTGTTCACTTATGCGCCTTTTTCTGTTGGTCTCTTGGGCCGGAGCATAAGTGAGAGCTCATTGTATATGAATAATATTGAAATCGTGGTTGATTCCTTAGAAATGACTACCACAGAGTTAGAGTGTCGAAATTTCTATCGCATTTGTTCACATTGTAAAATTTAGGAGGTTACATGCTATAACGAAATTGTAACAATCGAGGACAATTTCGCTGTAAACAGTTAACAGTCACAAAAGGAAAATGGTTCAAATCAGCTTTAAATAACGAAAATGTATAACGTATGCTACACGGACAACGTATAACTCGTATTATATGTTTAACGTACATTATACGAAAATGTATATCATATGTACAACGTATGTTCTCTGTATACGAGAACGTAAAACGTATACTTTACGCAGGAACGCCACGATGGGAGGTCATGGGAAGTCACTGTGACCTCCCAATAATTTCCGTATTCGGCAAATTTTACTGACGTTTCGGCAATTTGAAGAGAAAATTGCAACATTGAGATATTTAATTTTTACTTTCTTCTATATCTAATATACACTGAAGTGACAAAAGTCATGGGATACCTCTTAATATCGTGTCGGCCCTCCTTTTGCCCGGCGAAGTGCAACAACTCGACGTGGCATGGACTCAACAAGTCGTTGGAAGTCTTCTGCAGGAATATTGAGCCATGCTGTCTCGATAGACGTCCATAATTGTGAAAGCGTTGATGGGGCAGGATTTTGGGCACGAACAGACCTCTCGATGGTGTCCCATAAATGCTCAATGGGATTCATGTCGGGCGATCTAGGTGGCCAAATCATTCGTTGGAATTGTCCAGAATTTTCTTCAAACCAATTGCGAACAGTTGTGGCCCGGTGACATGGCGCATTGTCATCCATAAAAATCCCATCGTTGTTTGGGTACATGAAGTCCATGAATGGCTGCAAGTGATCTCCAAGTAGCTGCACATAAGCATTTCCAGTCAATGTTCGGTCCAGTCGCACTAGAGGACCAAGTCCATGCCATGAAAAAACAGCCCACACCATTACGGAGCCACCACCAGCTTGAACAGTGCCTTGCTGACAGTTTGGGTCCATGGCTTCGTGGGGTCTGCGCCACACTCGAACCCTACCATCGGCTCTTACCAGCTGAAATCGTGACTCATCGGACCAGGCCACGGTTTTCCATTCATCTAGGGACCAACCGATATGCTCACGTGCCCACGAGAGTCGCTGCAAGCGATGTCGTTCTGTCAGTAAAGGCACTCGAGTCGGTCTTCTGCTGGAATAGCCCAAGAAATCCAAATTTCTCCGCACAGTTCTAGCAGACACGTCCATTGTACGTCCCACATTGATTTCTACGGTGATTTGACGCAGTGTTGCTTGTCTGTTAGAATTTACGACTCTTTGCAGACGTCGCCGGTCTCGATCTTTAAGTGCAGGCGGTCGACCACTGCGCTGTCCATGGTGGGATGTTATGCCTGAAATTTCATACTCTCGGCACACTCTTGACACAGTGGATCTGGGAATGTTGAATTCTCTAACGATTTCCGAAATGGCATGACCCATGCGTCTAGCTCCAACTAACATTCCGCGTTCAAAGTCTGTTAATTCACGTCGTGCGGTCATCATCACGTTAAAACCTCTTCACATGAATAACTTGAACAGAAATGAAAGCTCTGTAAAAGCACTGCGCATTTATACCTGTTCTATGCGATGCTACTGCCATCTGAAAATTTGCATATTGCTATCCCATGACTTTTGTCACTTCAGTGTATATATAGAAATAAATAGAAGATCTCTAATATATAGAAGAAAGTTGGATTCGTGAAAATTCTCGAATGTCGAATTTTGACGGATTTGCACGTTTTGAGGTGCACTGAGTCCATTTCGATCATTTTTGGAAAATGTGTGTGTGTGGGGGGGGGGGGGCGCTAGAGCAAAAACTACTGCATGAAATCGAACAAAAATTTTTGCACATATGTACCACCATGTGAACTGGTGCACCTGACTTTTTTTAAGCATCGATTAAATTTTGGTGCCAATCGGCCCTTGGGGAGGGTGGGGTGATTTTTGCGCTGAGTCAACAATGCGAAAAATAAATTCAATAAAAAATCGCTTTCACGCTATTTAATTATCAAAACATCTGAAAACTTTCAATGATTTGAAATTATTAACCGTTGCCAATTTTTTCACTAACATATAAAATGTTTGTAATTAATCTAAAACAGGCGTCTGCAATGATTTCCAATTTCGCTCATTGATTCTGCATTTGCAGGGCTATTACGATAATTGGGAAATTGTAACTGTCTCCAATTACTCGGGCGAGTACGTATTTTATTTTGTAACCGGAATTCATAAGATAGATATAGAAGAAAGTTTCGTGACGGCCACGACAGCTAGTTTTTCTTGTTGCTCCTTTTAATGAGGCCTCATGTTTTTTCTCACTAAATGTTATGCATGTACGACATGTGTGCAGGCTTGTATTTTATCATTCGGTAAAATTGGAACTTCATTCGGCAAATTGATAATTTCCGAAAATTTTAAGTCGGGGCGCCCCTGAAACTTATAGTATAGCGATATCGTGGTAACGTACGTGTATGTTACACGAAAACGAGTTGTGTATATCGGACGTATAACGTATATTGTGCGAAACATATAACGTTTCTTGTACTAATAACTTAAAACGTATACGCACAACGTATATTCTACGCATAACGCACGTCTTTACGAAAACGTGTGACGATTAATGCGTATAACTATCCAGTGACGTATAGCTGTTTCATTGTAGGGAACTTTGACCTACGAAAAAGAGTGGCTATCTTAGCGGTCACCTTTCGAAAGTTGTCAGATTGTTTTCGGGTAAAGTAGTTTCTCAGTAAAAAAAAGTTTTGCTTTCTAATTGCACCCTAAAAACAATCCACTTAAATAAAACAAAGAATATGTTTGTATGTATGTTTATATATGTATATATGTGTCGAAATTTGGGCAGGGAGATACTTGTGCAGTGCACCCGGGAAGGATCATAGGGTATGCAATACACCGCCAACTCGACCATTTCGATCCAAGGACAGCTGTGCATGTTTCTGCCTTAGCCCTTGCTTAGGGGCGGTTACTCACTGCTTTAGATCATAGGGTGGTTTTTGAGCGGGAAAAAAGGACCGATCCGTTCGAATTTCGAATAAAGGACTTCAAAATGGCTCTATCTAGCGAAATACTTATCGGATCTTCTCGCTCTTGGTCTCATTCGAAAGAACGCTAAAAATACCTGTTAGGAGAGCTTCCTTCCAAAGTTTTTCAAAACCTGAATCTCCAACCTGAAGAAAGATACGGGCATTTGAAAATTTGGAAATATCCATTTTAAATTGGATTTCTAAAAATCGTCCGCACGAGCGTGAAAGAAATTAAATAGCGTGAAATTATTTATTGATAACAAAAGGTGCTGCCATTTTTTTCTTGAACATCTACTTATATTAAAAACTGAGTATCTTTCTAACTTTCTTTCTAACTATCTTTCTATGTCACGCTTCTTTCTCCTGAACGCCAATGAACTGAAAGTCGAACCAGGTACCGATAGATAGGTAATTTTTCAGGCTTCATTAGTTTCAATTTATATAATTATACGATTTTAATTAGCGAAGATATCAATTAATAAGTAGTCAAATTTAAAGCGATTAAGCCTAATAAATGATTAAATATGAAATCCATTGTTGCATTGCAAAACGTGGTTGCTATGAAACAGTAATAAAAATGATAATGAGAATTTTGAATGAAGGCTTAACTAAATCAAACACGAAACTCATAAGCGGGCGACTTACATAGTATTTTTATCGCTAGCTACTTGTAATATTTTGAAACATTCATTTGTTGAAAAGCCATCTACTTATATTAAAAACTGAGTATCTATATCAGCGTCTTTCCCTTGAACGAGCAGAACTTGCTGTAACTTTCCTCACCATTTTGAAGGCGCGAAGCATCTCATTAATTCGAATGATTTTTTTGATGCAGGAAAAAAGTGAAGGCCTGAAGCGCCTGTTAGCGAGCCGCCTTGGTGGGAAGTAGTTTCTTGAAACATTCTTTACTACTTTAAAGGCGAGAAGCGCCCGTGCAACGCCGGGCCACGCAGCTAGCTGCTTGGGCATTGGTGGGCCACGTACGTAGTATGTCTTAAAATCTTATGAAAATTGAATTATATCTAATAATATCACATCAGAATGAGGTAAGAGTTGGGTGGCGGGAGGACATTACGAATAAACATGCCTCAGGAAGCTAATCTAGCTGCCCTGGCAGCTAGTAAATTAATAAAATTCTTGCTTTTGCTTTTCCTGTAGCGGGTATTAAAAATTTTTTTGGCGATTGATTCGTGTTTTGTGCTGCGCAAAATGTCGACTTTAATCTTATCGGGACTTTTATAGACACGCGTTACTTTACATGAATTTTATTCTCAAGGTAAACCGAGCAGAGCCGGGCCACGCAGCTAGTGATAAATAAAAGTAGTTTTACAGTAAAAGGTATTTCGCTTTTTAAATTTTGCAAAAAACTATGAAAATAATAGCAATTATGCAGTTAATATGTTTTCACTTCTTAATTTTTCCAAAAAACAATTTAATATGATGTATTTTTTGCTTTCGCTTTAACCAATTATATGTTAGTATTATATTAGCTTTTTGTATTTAATTTCGAAGACAAAAATCTCTGATTATTGAACCCTTCCCCCCTTTTATATCTTTTGAGTTGCTTAAAAATGTTCTTCCAAACAAGGTCATATATTTTTTGATCCAGGCTTCTATTTCATGCGTGCTCGTTTTGACTTTGTAAGGGAACAGCTTAAAGGTCTTTTTAAATGTGATCTATTTATGTACGGAAAAAACGGACGGAACAGTTTGGTATTTATTATCTTCTATTCATTGGCTAAGAAGAATGCCCACAACCATTTCTCATCGTAGGCGGAAGCTTTTGAATGGCCTCTTATCCTTATTTCGTATATGGTATGAGATTAAGAGGGATTTAACTTTTTTAGATTTTGTCATTAAAATTACATAGCATCTTTTAAATAAATTTTTTAAAGTGAGACTTTTTATGCGAGTGCTAACGTATATTGCATGTGTATTATGCATATAACTGTATAGTAACGTGTTACTGTTTCATTATCGCGCACAAACACAACAAAATATTCTGCAGCGCTTATAGGATATTCACTTTGAAGTCGAACAGCGGTAGCCACTTTTGGCCACTGGGACTTTTTAGTAGCCATTTTCAGTGAAATGGTCCCTTGTTGGCTACTGGTAAAGGAGGAGACTAGCGGTCGCTAATCGCCAGTGGCGACTAAAACGTTTTTTTAGCAAAACCAAGGTGCTATGTTGGTCGCCAAAATGGCTACCTACTTTTTTTCTGAACAAAAATACAAAAGTTTTTCTTTCTTTCCGCGATCAAAAAATTAATGTTGTGTCAAGTTTAGAAAAAAAAATATTATTAAAATAAAGCTTAATATAAGTTTATTTAAAGTAGTAGAGGTTGAAATATTTTCTAAATTCCAAAATAATTTAAATATTTTTAGGATGCAGCAGGATTGAAATCTCAAGGATGACCTGCAATTTTCGGCGAACTATGTACTCTATTTTGCCATGCTGCCAAAAACACCAGTTTCCGTTGTAGGAGGTAGAGATTAGGAAAGTTCAGCTGAAATATTCAAGATCTTTGTCAAAATTTAGGAAAATTATTTTGATCTTTAAAATTTATCACTGTAACTAAAGACCATGCAATATTAATTAGAAAATTTATTTCTTGAGATACACGTGTCTAATTCATCAAAAATTGCACCCCGCCTCTCCTTTTTTGTGAATGATTTAAAAATAAATAGTAAATGAGCAGTTAAGAGCTTTTAAAAATATTTACTTCCGATTTCAGGGCCCAAATTATGAGGAAATCTTGTATGACTAATTTTGCAGAATATAGGAAAAAAAATCTATCTGCATTTTAAGCCGCGCAATTTTCCCTCTTTTTTGACTTTGAGCTGTTTTCATCCCTGTTCTAATCGAACTACGAGCACACACCTGTCGTGTTCCAAAGGGGCTTTCGTGGGAGGTGTCCTGTTCCTTATGCAACGACATGCCCCGTATCACGTGACAGAGGAAGCGGGAAATGAGCGAAGGGGCCGTGTGGGACATTCTAGCGATTAGATGAAGAAAAATTGAATATTGTCGAGATTGCTTTTTTTTTCTGTGACATCCACTAATCTGGGGGCCTTTGTTATTTTTCCCGTAGTCTTGGTTGAGTAAAAAGGGCGGATCTGCATTTGTTTTTGGAGTTTTTTTTTTTTTTTTTTGTTTCTTAACAAGGAACCTTACGAACTTTACCCTCAGATAGACACAGACATATAGACGCAGATGGATAGACATATAGATAAATAGACAGATACTGTCAAAGATTTTTACGCGAGAGCTCCGCTGAATCTGCGCACGCGCCAAATCTCTTCTGACTTTCTCGAAGTAAGGGGGAATGCAACGAGGAAGTAGCAAGCGAACAAAAACTGAAGGCATCGGAAAGTGCGCATCCTAAACCTATATCAACTTTTTCGCATGGAAGCGACCGTGGCTTCCAGTCGCACAATACGCAAACAGACAATAGATAGATTGATTGATAGAAAATAGATATAGTCCCTAGAGTTTTTTTTTTTTTTTTTTTTTTGTCGCGTGCTTGCTTGTACAAGAAGGGCAGGATCTGCAGTTGTTCTTTAAGCTTTTTTTTTCTGCTTGGGGCTGTTTGTTTGTGATGTCATACTTAATTTTTAAAAAATTGACCTCTCTTCACACTGTGACACAAGTGTCATATTTCACCAAACTCCATTGCAGGGGTGGGGGATTATGGCGCAAGTTGCGTCTTCAAAATTTTGGGGGGATTTTTTCAAGCTAATTTAATTATTTATTTAAATTGTTTACAAATTGATTTTTTAAATTTAAAATATTTCTATTATTTCTTTATCATTATTATTTTTTATTTATTTGTTTAGAAAATATATTTTTTGTGTGGGTGTGTCTATGCTTGGAATGACTGGAAGGGAAAAAAAGCGATTCTATTCTGCGCATAGTTCGAACTTTAAAAAAATAATTAAAAAAATGTTTGTTATAATTTTAAAAAAAATAAAATGAAGAAGAGTGGTACAAATGAAAGCATAAGAAAGTTGTGATTTTTTTGGGGAGAATTTGTGCCATTGAGCTTGTGAGGGGGGGCATCCTTGCCCCATTGTCTAAAGTAACGCTGTTTTTCATCTGAACTCTTCTTTCAAACATACATTTATTAAGACATTTATGAGAGCAGAAGAGAGGGGAGGGGGCAAATAAGCCCCTTCTATTTTGGGAAATGAATGTATTTATATATAAGTGGATGTGGTGTTTGCTGTTGGAAAATTTTATATTGCCTATATACCCCCCCCCCCCGGAAAAAAATGAATTGTTCGGAATTAGGGTCGAGAGCTCTGAGCTTCCCAGAGTCGGAGTCAAATTAATTTTGAGAAAAAATATTCAGCGTCGAAGACTCAATAATTCTTCGAATTATACTGATTTTGAAGCAAAGGAGCAGGAGTCGAAGGCAAAAAGTTCCACAGTTAGCTAATTTTACAGGTTATTACTGTGCATTTTACAGTTTTAAACTGGAACCTCTGCTGTCAATATTATACTGTTGCTTTTACAGTATAATAAAGCTAACTTTTGGTAATAAACTAAAATTGTAGCATTAAACTGTAAAATTGTTAATTTTTCAGTAATAAACTGGAACCTCTGTTGCCATTATTGTACTTGGGGGGGGGGGGTTAAACTGACTTGACATCACAGTGTTTACAAGAGAAATGAGAACCCAAACGGCCACAGGAAGCACTTTAAACACGTTTCCGATTCCGATTTTGAAAAGCCCTCCCCAACCTGTTGCATAAACCCCGCCGGACATACCATTGCCGGACAAACCCCATCATCCGGCAACCCGATCCCTTTGGTCCCACGAAGCACCACACTTCACCCGATTGCGCAGTCCGGACTCGAAAATTCAGAGTCGAATTCCAGTTTTTCCAAAATTTTCAGAGTTGGAGGCTTTATAAAGGGTGTTTTCTTTAGAGGTATAGAACTTTGAAACGGAATAAAACAAAGATGATTTTTTTTAATTGACATGACATTTATTTTATTCGAAAGATAATCTTCTGGCATTATAATTTAAATATGACTTCTGGCATATGACCGCCACGGCTTGCTCGGACGTAGTCTAATCTGGAGGTCCAATTTTCGATTACTTTTCCCAACATTTGTGGTCGTATATCGGCAATAACGCGGCGAATGTTGTCCTCCAAGTGATCAATCGTTGTGGACTTATTGGCGTAGACTAGCGACTTCACATATCCCCACAGAAAATAGTCAAGCGGCGTTAAATCGCACGATCTTGGAGGCCAATTCACGGGCCCAAAACGTGAAACTATGCGGTTACCAAACGTATCCTTCAATAAATCAATTGTGCCACGAGCTGTGTGACATGTTGCGCCATCTTGTTGAAACCACAGCTCCTGCACATCATAATTGTTCAACTGATGAACGAAAAAGTCAGTAATCATGGCTCTATAGCGGTCACCATTGACTGTAACGTTCTGGCCAGCATCGTTTTTAAAGAAGTACGGACCAATTATTCCACCAGCCCATAAAGCACACCAAACAGTCAGTTTTTCTGGATGTAACGGTGTCTCAACATACACTTGAGGATTATCATCACTCCAAATACGGCAGTTTTGTTTATTGACGTATCCATTCAACCAAAAGTGAGCTTCATCGCTAAACAAAATTCGCTTATGAAAATCGGGATCAAAGGCAATCTTGTTTTGGCCCATTTGCACGAATTCGAAGCGTTGCTCAGGCGATCGTGTGCTTCATGTTGAAATGCCAAACCATAATGAACATAAATCACTTGATAGCTAAAAAACTGACCGCCAGTTAAAAAAAGTGTTGCGAACATAAAGTTCTATACCTCTAAAAAAAAACACCCTCTACTTCTCAGAGTAGGAGTCGGAGTCGAGAGCTCTAAACTTCCCAGAGGCGAATTAGAGTCAGAATGATTTTGAGAGAAAAAAAGTTGGAGTCGAGGAATCTAAATTTCTCCAGAGTCTGAGTCGGTCATCTTTCTTCCGCCTTCTTAACTCTTTCATTCTCAAAACATATTCACCAATAAAACCGACTTTATTTACATCACCATGTTTATAACAGAAATTAGACACCCAAACTCCTACAGGAAGCATCTTAAAAGCCCACTCCGACCTGTTGCATAAACCCCGCCGGACATAGCATTGCCGGACAAACCCCATCATCCGGCAACCCGATCCCTTTGGGCCCATTAGTGTCAAACACACCACATTTCACTCGAGTGCGCAGTCCGGCGATTCATCCTGCCGCAATGGGGCGGCTATCCGGGCCGATCGGATATCGAGGGGAGCCGGACTCTCAGTCCGGGAGAGCTTGGATATAGCCCCGAGGTTGGAGACTGGATTTTCTAAGATGGATCGTTTTCTGGGGAATCTGAGATTGTTGGTTGATTTCGTCTGTGGTTGCGTCCACGGTTGGTTCAGGAGTGTTAGTTGAGAATACGGTGAACTGCCGATTTTCCGCTGTGGCTTATCCGCTGTGCGGATTATCTACGGCGCTTTTTCTTTTTTTGCCTTTTTTTAATGCGCTTTTATTAGTTTCACTTGTGGGTATGTATGTGACTCTGAATAAAAGATAAAATTCACTTTATTTGCAAACATAAAAGTAATATATTTCATACTATACTAATGGCTAAACTATATTCTATAAACTCTATTTCTTTTTGTGAACTCGCATTTATACGCAGCCTCATTTATGCGTCTTTTTCAATTATACGACGATTTTGAATGGTCCCAGTATATTCCATGGCAAAATAATGATAGTATCATTCGTTTATGCGTCGCTCTAAAGATAAATATTTCACTTATGCGCCGAATTTTCCCTAAAATGTAAAAAATTTAATTTATTTTCTTTAAAAAATAAGCATTTTTCTTCACTTTCCTCTTTAATGTTTCGCCTTTATTGCTCACGGAAGGCATTTTTTCCGCATGAACTAGAGTTCGGAGAGGGACAATTAACTATTATGCATCGTTTTAAAGGGAACAGTTTGTAATTAGGTATGCTACAATTTTTGTTTCTCTTTATCATTGTAGTTACGTTACAGTAATTGTCAAACCGTAGTAATATGTCCTTTCTATAGAAACATTCTTATCATTCTCTCATTAGAAACTATGTTGCGTTTTAGTCCTTAAATAGGCTTGTTCACTTATACGTCTCTCTCACTTATGCGCCTTTTTCTGTTGGTCCTTGGGCCGGCGTATAAGTGAGAGTTCACTGTATTTTATGTTGATGCACTATAAGAGCGTATTTTTTAGTTTTTTAAACTACTTTAAAGATTGTTTTAGCAAGCTATTATTAATACAAAAATACCTTTGTGCGATTGATGTGAAGTTTTAATCCAACGTTAAAGAAGCACAAATATACAGGTATACTGCAGACACGTGTTTCGGGGCTACAAGGAACCCCTTTTTCAATGCATGAAGTGTGAGCTTTAGGATGAAGAATCATCCGATAAAAGCAACACGGAGGAACAAAAGACAGTATAAATAGCAAAAACTGGATATTAACAAAACAAACAAGACAATGCTTAGAGCCGAAATTTATTACATGAAACCATCAAGAAAAAACCGTTAAGAATAAATTTCCAAAAAATCCGAAAGATAATAAACATTGTCAAATGAATGAAACCACTTATGAATAAATTCGCAACAACTTTGCAAATAGGAAAATTATGTACCGAAGCAATTGTAAGTAGCGGAAAAACAGCAGAAAGAAAGCAGAATGAAATAAAATGAGATGAAATTGTTTAAAAATGTGTGCAAAAAATTTAAAAGGTAAATTAATTAATTAATGTAAAGATAAGCGACACGAAAAGCCAAAAGGCTAACAAATATAATTTATACAAATGGACGCCAAACAGCAGAAAAGTAAGGAATAGCATTTAGATCGTTAACTAAGTCAGAACTGTTTTTCAAAATGTGGAAGGATTCCCAAAAATCAAGATCTGATGGGTTGGGGCATTTTTGGACAATTTGAAAAGAATTAAAATCGAAAGAATGATTCCTATCAAAACAATGTTGCGCAATACTAAACTTATTTAAAAATTTATTAAAGCTGTGGCAATTGATAGAAACTACCCTCATACTTTGATTGATTCCATTTTTTAAAAACTTTCTAACAAATCCGAAACGACTATTGTTTAGAGAACTGTCATCAGAAAGAATTTGGTTGTTTTTCCTTTCTTTCCCTCTGTGAGTTATCAGGTTGCTAAGATTCTCAAACGTTTCATTTTCCAGGTGCTATTCTCTTTTTTGAATAAACTATGTTTCTCTTCTCTTAAAGACAGGGACGTCATTGCGAACTTTTCCAGGGGGGGGGGGGGCAAAGTGTGCATGCACAATGTAAAATTTACCAAAAGGGGTAAAAACCACGCCCACCTATATGCCAATACATTGATTTCCCAAAGTCAGGGGGGGGGCAATTGACCCCCCCCCCTGCCTCCCTTAAATGTCGGGCCTGCTTAAAGAAAAGGAATATATTTTTACTATTAATACAAAAGGCTAAAACTATATTTTAAAACTATACTACTTGCATTACATTTTGATGTATGAGAGCATCTAAAAGCGTATTTTTTAGTTTTTTTTTTCAACAAATTTAAAGATTTGTAGTTTCACATGTGGTTTACTTGCTTGTTTGTATGTATGCAACTCTAAATAAAAGATAAAATCCACATTCCTTACAAAAATAAAAGATTTCTATT
>JAXGGA010010536.1:0-46406 GCA_038373865.1 Uloborus plumipes | reverse complement strand
GAGCGAAATTGGAAATCATTGCAAAAGCCTTGTTTAGATTAATAGCAAACATTTTATTTGTTAGTAAAAAGAAACTGGCAGCAGTTAAAAATTTCAAATCATTGAAAGTTTTCAGCTGTTTTGATAATTAAATAGCGTGAAAGCGATTTTTTAATTAATTAATTTTTCGCATTGTTGACTAAGCGCAAAAATCACCCCACCCTCCCCCCGGGGAGATTGGCGCCAAAATTTAATCGATGCTTGCTTCCATATTGGGTTAGTGTTATTCCAAATTTCATTCAAATCTCAGCAATATTTCTCGAGATACAGTAGGTGCAATGACAAAATAAGCACTTTTGATTGCTCCACCCCCTTTGAGATATTGACACACAAATTGAATCAGCACTTGTACTCAATAGGGTCTACCTATGGACCAATTTTCGTTCGATTCCGCCTGTTACTTCCTGAGACATAGCAATCACCTCCGCGCAGAACACGTGCGATTGCTCCACCCCCCTTTGAGATATTGACACACAAATTAAATCAGCATCTGTACTTTATAGGGTCTACCTATGGACCAATTTTCGTTTGATTCCGCCAGTTACTTCTTGAGATACAGCAGTCACCCTCGTGCAGAACACGTGCGATTGCTCCACCCCCCTTCGAGATATTGACAAACAAATTGAATCAGCACCTGTACTCAGTAGGGTCTACCTATGGACCAATTTTCGTTTGATTCCGCCGGTTACTTCCTGAGATATAGCAATCACCCCCGCGCAGAACACGTGCGATTGCTCCACCCCCCTTGGAGGAATTCGCTAAAAAAAGTCAGGTGCACCAGTTCACATGGTGGTACATATGTGCAAAAATTTTTGTTCGATTTCATTCAGTAGTTTTTGCTCTAGCGCGGCCACAAAAACTGGTCACACACATACAGACTCACACACACACACACACACAGACAGACAGACATTTTCCAAAAATGGTCGAAATGGACTCAGCGCACCTCAAAACGTGCAAATCCGTCAAAATTCGACATTCGAAAATTTTCACGAAACCAATACTTTCTTCTATATCTATATATATAAAGATGACGGTGTTCGTTTGTCTGTATGTTTGTAACCGCTGGCCAGAAGCCCCCGCAGCACCCACAGACCTGAAACTTGGCTCAAAAATTCGAACGTACCCCGCCCTCGTGCACCTCGAAGCCCAAATTTTTAATTTCGAATTAGTTATTTTTAAATTAATTAATTAGTCTCATTTTTGGTGTATCCGCCATAATTGAGGGGGGAAAACCTCCCCCCACCCCAAAACATTATATATCGTTGGAAAGGGTTTTTTTTTCTGAAAAAGAAAAGTTTTAGCACGTTTCTGTCCGTTAATTAGGACAGGAGATATTAATTAATCAAATTTAGTCAATTTTCAAGGCTTAACTCTACGCAGAACTGAAACACTAGAGCCATTTTCCTGATCAGCTGCTCTTTTGTCCCTGAAGTTACTTTGTGGTTAAAATTGTGCGTATAGATTTAAGCCTTGAAAATTTATTCAATTTGAATGTTTAATATCTCTTATTTCTTTCTTAATTTTCTCTCTTTTTGATTTATTTGGCGAATTGATTTAAACTTTAACATGACTTTAAGTGGAATTTAAAAGATGAAGCGCATTTGAACTAAAGGATATAATAATTTTAGTTCAGAGGGGTGGGAGGGAATTTAAATTTATTCAGCTGAATTCCTCAAAATTTGGTGTTGCCAAAAATGTCAGAATGGAACTATTATTGTTAAAAAATTAGCGATGGCTATCAGCTACTCTTCGTATTTGGCGTGGTAAAGTTTGGCAACAATAGGGATATTTACCAAACCTCCCAGCCAGTGAAACACTTCTTTCTCCAAATTAAAGAAAAAGAAAACGCTCTGTGAAGGAACAGTAGTTGTTTGCAGTCTAAAAAGTATTTTATTGCATGTTTAAAACGTGTATATAATGTCGCCAAACCTAAATTTTTAACAGTTCCATTCTGACATTTTCGGTAACACCGCTATGAAGTTACTCTTCGTATTTGGCGTCGTAAAGTTTGGCAACAATCTGGAAATTTACCAAACCTCCCAGCCAGGGAAATCTTGCTTATTTGAGGGTTACTGTTATAGATTGTAATCACTTCAAAGAGATGGTGCGAATAACATTATATTTCTTGCCTTTTAATGTTCAAATTAAAATCATGGAAGAATGGTTGAGGCTGAGCTACCTGACACAATCGGTTCCCTATGTTAATAAATTTAAATTTGGCGACCAATTTTACATTGAAATTACGGTTAAATCGGTGGATTATGTTAAACTTCAAGGGCAAAATTGCTGTGTTCGTTGAGAGTTTTCGAAAATCTTTCCACTACAGTTATCTCAAAAGTTCCATTGAAACGTTTATTTGGCGAATTGATTTAAACTTTAATATGACTTTTAGTGGAATTCAAAACGTTGGGGAGCACATTTGAATCAAATATAATAATTTTACTTCAGAGGGTTAAAGTGAATTAAACTTTATTTAGTTAACTTCCTTTACATTTGTTGCACGGGCATCGCCGTGCGGGTACTGCTAGTATTAGATATAGAAGAAAGTAAAAATGTCGCTGAACTTTTTACTAATTTTTGTTAGTACAGACGTTTTAGAAAGAGAGATTTTTAACTATAACGATTCAACTTTACTAGTTTAATTGTACACTAAAATAAACTTTTAACCATGGTTATAAAACAGTCATCTGCTCTCCAATCCTTTTTTTTTTGAATTCCAAAGCATAAAAAGTAAAGAGTAATGTTAAGAATCTTTTTTGGGATAATTTGTTTTTTTTCTTTTCAAAGTGCCTGTACCGCATTTTAAAGCAAAGCTTTTTTTTATTTTTCTTAAAGTCAATCTTTTTAAGGAATCATAAAACGATGCTAGCAATATTTTATTTCCTTAAAAATTTCACATTAACTCCCATAATTAAGTTTGAATTTTAATTACAGTTATGCATACAGCAAATCGTCCAGTAAAGAATTTTATACCTAATACTTTCTCGCATTAAACCATTTATGCCGAAGTTTTTTTTAACAATTTTTTTCAATTTTTATCTGCTTAAACCTCTTACTTGGAATGGTTTACATACATTTTAGGCTTAAAATAGTTCTCCCTTGCCATATTTATTAAGTTATTTAACGTCCTGTTTTAGAGATATTTTGCAGACATGTGAGAAAAATACTACCATACTTGATTTTCCTTTTGAAAAGTAACATAACAGATTACAGAAGGCATCTGTGATGAATTTCAACCAAATCATTTTAAAATTGTTTAAAATGATATTTATGAAAAATAAGTTCGCAAAAACACTTACTTTCTGTGGCTACCTATGCTGGATCGTTATTTGATTGATTTGTCTGAAAATAGCTGTCAATAAATAATCTCTAATGTCCAACAAGTGGTTCTATTTTTCTCAAGAAGAAGGACTTAATTTGTGAAAAACAACTTTAGTAAAATGATATACCCATTACAGGTTTTTGTAAGTAGTAACTAACAAGCGTCCCGTTTTTAGGCTACTGGGCATAAATTGGTTAAATTGACAGAGTAACACACACGAATATCATCGATGAAAAAAAATGATACGGGATGTAGCTTCTTTTAATTTTTCTTTTCTAATAATTTCTTAAGAGACGTTGACGTCACACGGCTGGTAGACCTTTCGCTCGAAGTACCAAGTTTTAGCGAGAAACATTGCGATCGAGCAGACGGGAACCGTCTTTCTTTGCGCCGTTCCCGAGGGTTGCCGGTAACAGACAAAAGTCACCAAGTAATGCCTCTCTAAAAATTTAAATATGGTTTTCGCCACTGAAAGTTTAAAGCAATCATCACTGACAGGTTATTGAATTTGCCTTTTGACAAATCTTATTTCCATAGTGAATTAATAGACTTAAACTAATTGATCAGAGAAGAAAAAAAACTTTGCAATGAAAAGATATTATATCTGCAATATAATTTCTGCGTGCGAAAGGCTGAAATTAGAACTATTCCACGCCATTGGTTTCGTTTTCAAGGCACGCTTTTTTTGCGCGTGGCTTTTTTAAAAATTCATTAAAATCAATCATTGTGTTTTAAAGTTCGGCGATGGTGAATTTCTGTGTTTTGTAAGTCTCTTAACAATATTTAGTAGTCAAAGTTGGAATATTTAAGAGGTCGAAACTTTCCTACTGCACTTATTTCTCACTGCATACATAAATATTTCCGTTACTATTTCCTCATTTATTATTTCATGTCTTTCTAAATATTACAAGTTGAGAGTGCTGGTTTTATGTAACATTTAGTACAGCACCGTCACTTACATGAACAATGTTTGTTTTGAACAGTTTTGATATGAATCAGAGAATTCAATGAAGTTGTATCTAATTCTGTTTTTGAGATTATGATTTGTTGAAGCTGTTCGTTCAATTAACATGAGCCCACTGTATAAATTGAAACTTTAAAAAGTCTGAATAATATTTATGCTAAGTTATAATATTCAAGAAACATAGAAGGGCCAATCCATGGTTACGGTCGTTTCACTCGCACAACTTCAGCTGCTCATACACTGAAGTGACAAAAGTCATGAGATACCTCTTAATATCGTGTCGGCCCTCCTTTTGCCCGGCGAAGTGCAACAACTCGACGTGGCATGGACTCAACAAGTCGTTGGAAGTCTTCTGCAGGAATATTGAGCCATGCTGTCTCGATAGACGTCCATAATTGTGAAAGCGTTGATGGGGCAGGATTTTGGGCACGAACAGACCTCTCGATGGTGTCCCATAAATGCTCAATGGGATTCATGTCGGGCGATCTAGGTGGCCAAATCATTCGTTGGAATTGTCCAGAATTTTCTTCAAACCAATTGCGAACAGTTGTGGCCCGGTGACATGGCGCATTGTCATCCATAAAAATCCCATCGTTGTTTGGGTACATGAAGTCCATGAATGGCTGCAAGTGATCTCCAAGTAGCTGCACATAAGCATTTCCAGTCAATGTTCGGTCCAGTCGCACTAGAGGACCAAGTCCATGCCATAAAAAACAGCCCACACCATTACGGAGCCACCACCAGCTTGAACAGTGCCTTGCTGACAGTTTGGGTCCATGGCTTCGTGGGGTCTGCGCCACACTCGAACCCTACCATCGGCTCTTACCAGCTGAAATCGTGACTCATCGGACCAGGCCACGGTTTTCCATTCATCTAGGGACCAACCGATATGCTCACGTGCCCACGAGAGTCGCTGCAAGCGATGTCGTTCTGTCAGTAAAGGCACTCGAGTCGGTCTTCTGCTGGAATAGCCCAAGAAATCCAAATTTCTCCGCACAGTTCTAGCAGACACGTCCATTGTACGTCCCACATTGATTTCTACGGTGATTTGACGCAGTGTTGCTTGTCTGTTAGAATTTACGACTCTTTGCAGACGTCGCCGGTCTCGATCTTTAAGTGCAGGCGGTCGACCACTGCGCTGTCCATGGTGGGATGTTATGCCTGAAATTTCATACTCTCGGCACACTCTTGACACAGTGGATCTGGGAATGTTGAATTCTCTAACGATTTCCGAAATGGCATGACCCATGCGTCTAGCTCCAACTAATATTCCGCGTTCAAAGTCTGTTAATTTCACGTCGTGCGGTCATCATCACGTTAAAACCTCTTCACATGAATAACTTGAACAGAAATGAAAGCTCTGTAAAAGCACTGCGCATTTATACCTGTTCTATGCGATGCTACTGCCATCTGAAAATTTGCATATTGCTATCCCATGACTTTTGTCACTTCAGTGTATTTTATTCACAAATGCAGTTAAAGTTCTAATGAAAACAGGGAATGATAAAGCTCCCCCCCCCCAACATGATTATCACCAAGCGTTAGTTTGAAATTATTAGTGGAAGTTGAAGAAAAATCTCGAAAATGTGTGGTTACGGTCGTTTCAAAAAAAAGACATGGTTTTTTGAGTGCTATCAAACACTGCCACTTTTCTGTGAATCTATTGCACGTATGATCTTCTGGATTTTTATAATAATTGCTAAATAAATAAGGAATGATATCATACAAAGAACTTAGCTTTTTTGTTGAAAAATAAATTTTTATGAATTTTTTTATTGCGGTTACGGTCGTTACAAAAGCGGTTACGGTCGTTTCACGTCTGACTATTTTCAATATGTATGTTGCTAAAAATGAGTAAACGGCTATTTTAATTCATTTTTCCGCCATATATAAAGTCAAATAATAGACATATGAGCAGAAAGGTTCTCCAGTTAGTTCATTTGATAAGATATAATCTTCAATTGATTACTATAGACTTTGGAAGCTTTCAAATCCCTTGAGCTACGTTTTCCCATGAAACTTCACCAGAATACCCACACCTCCCAGTCTCTCTTCAGATATTTTAGCTCCACTAAATCCTCATAATCATCTGTGACTTGAGCTCTGTATTTCTTCAGTACTCTGCTTAGAAAAATTTCTACAAATTCGCTTATTACGTAAATGGTATTGATTGTACCGGGCACCTTATTGCTTCAACTACACAAGTGTTCGTTTCATTAAACATTTTTAAAATACTCACACATTAAGATTTTTTTTCTGCATAAATCATTTGCCCTCGTCCTCCCTTTATCGAGATATAAATTTTAAAGGCTTAAATTTAAGTGAAGCTCCAAATTTAAAGGCTTCTGGGGAAATAGAAGGCCGACTATTTCACCATCTGCATGTGATAGGACAGCTATCAGCAAAGCATGCGAAAAGATGTCTCCCATCGTAACCTGAAACTCGCTAAATTTAGTAACTTTATTACAATTTCGGCAGCCTTTAGGACTTTATAATTTGAAAACGAGGAGCTGAGGGCAAATAATTTATAAATCCAGCAAAATGTTTTACTACAATGTTTCAAACGCAAATAACTTTTTTTTTTTTTTTCATTATTTCACTTTTGTATGGTTTCCTGGTGAACATCAAATGACCCCTGAGCCAAATTTGTCTAAGAACTAACGTAAACGGTATTTATGGTAGGAAAGCTTCTTTATAGGAGCTTTTCCACGCTATAAGAGATGAATACCCCCAAAGTAACTTTCAGATGCATCAGTGGACTTATGTACCAAATTTGGCAAAAATCCGACGTGAACTGTGAATTTAGACCTAAAACATGTAACTCCCGTAACCAACATAGCACAAAAATGAAAAGGTTTTTTGAAAAAAATATTAGTGCATGTTTTTAGAATAAATGAGTACACTAACAAACCTAAATGGCAAACTTCTACCTCAAATAGTTATTGTTACAGAATAACAACTACTTGTTTTCGGTTACGGTCGTTACAAAGATTCTAGATAATTTTGCCTGCCTGTAATTAAACACTAATACAACCTACAAAGAAATTGATTGCTGGAAAAGGTCAAAGGGAGTGCTTACCAAAGCACCATAATTCGTCATTTTCCAAATTGAACCCGGTGTGGCCAGGGTCTAGGCTAGAAACTTGATAATTTTTAACTGAAAAAATGGATTAGAAAAACCGTAACTTTAGGACGTTGAAACCATGTTTACAGTAAAAACTAGGATATTTTACACTTTGAATTAGAAAACTGCTTTCTTGTGAATAAAATGATACATAACTTGTTATTATTAAGTGAGTTTCATATTTTGATGTCTATGTCCTATTTCTCATGGATTTGCGCAGAATAACTTTACTAGACCATACACAGTCGAAAAAAAAAGTTTTACTAAAAAATAAGAAACGAAAAAATTAAATACAGTCAAGCCCACATATTAGAATATAGGTTAAAAGACTATTCCGCTTTATAAAATACATATTCAAAGCACCAAATCGTTGCAATGTATTATTTTGATCCCAGATAATAGAATATCCCGCCTGTTAAAAACATTTTTCGTGTCAAAATGAGTATTCTACATAGCCTGCTCGACTGTAAATTAATAAACTGAAATAGAACAAAAATAAGTAAATCATGCTGCATGATAGTTTAAGATTTTTCACTTCTGTATTGCAAAATTTTTAAGCTATCAAAAACAATATTTTTTCTTTGAAAGCATTTAACTCTAGCGTTTTGCAATATTTACTCATTCTGTTGCAAAACATTTACGCAAATATAAGACTGAGATCAAGTAACATAAGTCATTGGTACTTTGATACACTGCACAAAGCAAATATGCTCAAAAACTCAAAATATATGAAAGTTTAGTCGCTTATATTTTTTGCAAACTATGTAACATCAGAATAAAAAGAAAATAAGTAAATATTTTATGTAATTTTCCTCATTGCGTGCACTATGCCTTTTAATTTTGTGTGATTACATTTAGCGACTAGAAGTAAAAGGCGAAAGAGAGAAAGAAAAAAAAATGTGGCAGAACGAAAAACAAAGTGCTACTCATTTCTTTGAAAGGTTGAAATAAGTGTATAAAAAGTAAATATGATTTAGAAAGCTATGATGAAAGGAGACTCTTTAACAGAAAAGAGTATTACGATGCTCTTTGAGCTAAAGTAGGAATTCTTCAACAATTTAATCTCTTTTCGTATTCTTATAAAAAGAATAAATGCCTTTGAGTGGAGGAAAAAGTAATTTCCGGTTTATTTCTATCACATATCTGTACCTCAGAACCAGACTAACGTAAGTCCATTTTCGTCATTTTTCGGTAGAGGGGAAAAACGATTGTCGAATACATCGTTTTTCCCCTCTACTGAAAAATGACGAAAATGGACTTACGTTAGTCTGGTTCTGAGGTACAGATATTTCTCCTCTTTTTTATTAAAATGTTTGATTGTTTGTTTTTCTTTATGATTGTACTTCCAAATACCTTAGATTTAACTACTCACTGATCATTGAATATTTTATAAACGAAAAAGTTCTTTGAGTAAAATGCAAAATAGTGTCCTAAAACTTCATAAAGTAAAAATAAATAAATAAACATCTTGAATTCATATTATGGCTTTCGATACGTTGGTTGGTTGGTTGTATGGGGTTTTTTTTTTTGGTGAAAAAATCCCATAAAACCAACCAACCAATGTATCGAAAGGTGTGTCTGTTCAGACTTGTGTTTGCGTGTGTGTTTGTGTGTGTGCTGGACATGGGCCCACCACTACCCGAAGGAGCAGGGGCTAATGGAGTCTTAGAAATGAAGCGCAGGGATGTACCCCATGGCAGACTTCGAATCCAATATGAAAAAGGGACCGACAATTTAGGTAGAAAATGAAAATAAAAGGCAATTTATTTGTCATTGCTCAAATAAATAAATAAATAAATAAATAAATAAAACGAAAGGAAGAAAGAAAGGCTCAAAAAACATCCCTAAGATATATTTTTAGACCGATATACTCTAATGATGACGGATATATCTATATACTGCATTTCTGCAAAGTTTTTTAAAACGGCGGGATTTATTGTCTGACAACAGCTATTGAATGAATCTATTGACTCTAGTGAATTTGACTAATTCTAATATCGAAGATTTTTATCTTATTTGACACGAACTGATCGAAGATTTTTATTCCTATCGTTATCAAAACATTGTATGCGCCTCAAAAACCTTTTAAAAAAAGAGAATTGGTAAATAAAAAAATAAAATTACTTAGTATGTAGTTGCAAGTACAAAAAAAAAAAAGATTCAATGACATAATTTATATATTTGTAAGCGTCACTCCTCACTTCTTTTGAGGTTCCGCCGACAAAATATTATAATTTCAATTCCTTGCGCCAAACGTCCTTCTCATTGCATGTCAGATAAAAGTTGAATTGCAGTAATGGTCCTTAGTTCTTGAAACTGAAACGATTAGCTGCTAGAAATGGAATTTTAATGATGTATTCTTAACAAAAAGTCTGAACTTCATAAGACAGTTTATACATAGATTATATTATAATCAAAGCATTTTATATTCTTTAAAAAGGTTCAAGCACTATTTTTTTTGACACTTACTAATTGTTGCTTTGAGAGAAAATAAGGGATTAGAAGATAAATGGTACTTAAGACGTTGGTACAACTGTTTCTAGTAAAATGTGTTTTGAAACAAGATACACAGAAAAAGCTAATATAAATAAACATTATGGAAAATATCTTCAAAATGTATCTTGGACCATTTTATTATGCATGTGACTAATATATATATTCTAAAAGCATTTTTACAACGTTCTTTTAAACAACAGAATTTACTGTATGGCGACAGCTGGTGACTGATTTTTTTTGAATCGAGTGAAATATACTTTTTCTAATATTGAAGATTTTAAACTTAACTGGCACACAATTTTTATTATTATCAAACGTTTGACGCATCTGACAAAAATTAAAAGAAAATGATGATTGGAGTACAATTTTATGGTAATTAGATGTAAACACAACAAAATATCTATAGTTTTTAACCATCTTTGCTCACTGCATTCGAGGTTCCACATAGAGAAAATCATAATTTTTATTTCTGGAACCAAACCCCCTTCCAATTGCTTGTCAGATAAAACTTGAATTCACAGAAATGGTCCTTCATGTTTAAAAATAAAAGGATTAGCTTGCAAAAATGTGATTTTAATGATATATTTTGAACACAAATTTTTAACTTCAGTAGGTAGTTTATACACTGAAGTGACAAAAGTCATGGGATAGCAATATGCAAATTTTCAGATGGCAGTAGCATCGCATAGAACAGGTATAAATGCGCAGTGCTTTTACAGAGCTTTCATTTCTGTTCAAGTTATTCATGTGAAGAGGTTTTAACGTGATGATGACCGCACGACGTGAATTAACAGACTTTGAACGCGGAATGTTAGTTGGAGCTAGACGCATGGGTCAAGCCATTTCGGAAATCGTTAGAGAATTCAACATTCCCAGATCCACTGTGTCAAGAGTGTGCCGAGAGTATGAAATTTCAGGCATAACATCCCACCATGGACAGCGCAGTGGTCGACCGCCTGCACTTAAAGATCGAGACCGGCGACGTCTGCAAAGAGTCGTAAATTCTAACAGACAAGCAACACTGCGTCAAATCACCGTAGAAATCAATGTGGGACGTACAATGGACGTGTCTGCTAGAACTGTGCGGAGAAATTTGGATTTCTTGGGCTATTCCAGCAGAAGACCGACTCGAGTGCCTTTACTGACAGAACGACATCGCTTGCAGCGACTCTCGTGGGCACGTGAGCATATCGGTTGGTCCCTAGATGAATGGAAAACCGTGGCCTGGTCCGATGAGTCACGATTTCAGCTGGTAAGAGCCGATGGTAGGGTTCGAGTGTGGCGCAGACCCCACGAAGCCATGGACCCAAACTGTCAGCAAGGCACTGTTCAAGCTGGTGGTGGCTCCGTAATGGTGTGGGCTGTTTTTTCATGGCATGGACTTGGTCCTCTAGTGCGACTGGACCGAACATTGACTGGAAATGCTTATGTGCAGCTACTTGGAGATCACTTGCAGCCATTCATGGACTTCATGTACCCAAACAACGATGGGATTTTTATGGATGACAATGCGCCATGTCACCGGGCCACAACTGTTCGCAATTGGTTTGAAGAAAATTCTGGACAATTCCAACGAATGATTTGGCCACCTAGATCGCCCGACATGAATCCCATTGAGCATTTATGGGACACCATCGAGAGGTCTGTTCGTGCCCAAAATCCTGCCCCATCAACGCTTTCACAATTATGGACGTCTATCGAGACAGCATGGCTCAATATTCCTGCAGAAGACTTCCAACGACTTGTTGAGTCCATGCCACGTCGAGTTGTTGCACTTCGCCGGGCAAAAGGAGGGCCGACACGATATTAAGAGGTATCCCATGACTTTTGTCACTTCAGTGTATATGTATTATATTACTCAAAGGTCGTTTCATTTTTTAAAAAAGATTCAGAGATTGCACTTGCTAATGATACTTATTAATCTTTGCTTCAATAGAAAAAAATGAGATTAGAAGATGGATGTTATTTTAAGCTTTGTCACAACTGTTTCTATCAATATTTGTTTCGACACAAGATATTAGGGCGGCTGGAAAGTAATGTCGTTTTTTTTCAAATTAATCAATTGTTAATAGTTTTTTTTTAAATCAACTGTGTAATTATCCTGATTATTAAGTGCCTTTTGCCATCTAGACGCTAATTTTAAGTCATTTAACAAAAAATAATATTTTTTGGAGCAAAATATCTTACAACTGCATCTTGGATACAAGCCAAAATTTCAAGGTTTTTTTTCATTTACAGATTACAATAAAAATAAATCAGATGATGCAATGTCAACTGAGTATTAAGGGAAAAACAGTCGGTTTTCCTTTTTTCCGATTACTAAAACACTTTCTGTTGCACATCAACTTTAAAACTTAGCCTATATCTAAGATGTCATTTCAAGACATTTCGTTCCAAAAAGCATTTTTTGTTTATCTATCTGAGATTTAAAATTGACTACTAGTCGGAAAAAGCCCTTTGATAATGAGGATAATCGCATTATTGATGCAAAATAATAACTGTTAATGTTTTATTTGTTGGAAAGAAACGACATTCCTTTCCAGCCCCCCTAATATACAGGGTGTCCACTCCAATCGTGGACCAATAGCTAATTTCTAAACCGTTAGAGATAAGCATATAGTTTATTTAGGAAAAAATCTCCAAATTACGAAAGGAATTTTGGGTCTATTCAATGTTTTTCAAAAAATCAAATTTTGAAAGAGTTACGAAATTTAAATTTTTATACAGCCCCCCAGTCCTATCAATCATGTTTAGTAAAACATTCTTGACACTGTAACGTTTAAAACTAAAAAAAAATCACTCTTCTACCACAAAAATTGACCGAGTTATGACGTTTTGAAAAATCAAGATTTTGCATTATTTCATGACGTCATCGAGAGATCACTTAAGGGACCGTATGCGAAATCATTCAAAATCTTGATTTTTCAAAACGTCATAACTCGGTCAATTTTTGTGGTAGAAGAGTGATTTTTTTTTAGTTTTAAACGTTACAGTTTCAAGAATTTTTTACTAAATATGATTGATAGGACTGGGGGGCTGTATAAAAATTTAAATTTCGTAACTCTTTCAAAATTTGATTTTTTGAAAAACATTGAATAGATCCAAAATTTCTTTCGTAATTTGGAGATTTTTTCCTAAATAAACTATATGTTTATCTCTAACGGTTTAGAAATTAGCTATTGGTCCACGATTGGAGTGGACACCCTGTATAGTAAAAGTTCAAACAAAATATGAAAGACGTCTAAGGTCCAAGAGTGTATATTAATGTTTTCTAAATCCTAAATATCCACTAATTCTAAAGTTGCCTGATAATACACCGCGTAACAAAAATGTATGGTTACACTTTTTCAGCTTGCATTACTTAGTGTTCACCTTTTAGCTTGATTAGAGCAATACTAATTTTACCATAGTATAAAATAAACAAATGTTCAAAGCACTTCTAAGAAGAAAAAAGTAATTAAGAATTGCACGGCATTTTTGAATAGCATTAATTTCGCAGAGAAAACATTACGCTCAGAACGACATACCATTAATTTTACTTTCACTCAGAACAAATGATAATACCTGAGCAAAGATTCTAATCTTATAAATAGGTTCGATTTAATCTTTAAGAAAAGGAGATCTTTAGTCAGAAAATTTAATTCGACTTTTAATACCTTCCTAAATTAATCGTAATTATGTGGTGCATGTATTTGGCTGTAATCAATAAATTAAATTTTACTTCTTGCAAAATGGCGCCATCGTCTGTTGCCATCTATAGATGAATGGATTACTTTGAACGTAACCTTAACTGACAGGCATTTTTAATGCCTCTAGGATGAAATATTTTCTAATTTAGCTATCTGTTAATTTAAAATGGGATTGAAGTATACGCCTTCGTCTCACACTAATTGATGATTACTTAAAAATGCTTTATGCATGATATCTGGGCATAGTCGTACATCGTACCCCAATAAAATATAGCATGATCAGTACAAAAAAGTATAAAAACTAAGAAATAAAGCTAAGGAATTAAAAAAATATATATATCGTGTTTCAGTTTTAAGGGGGTGGCCCACTTACCCGAACCAACCCTATCTTTATTATTATTCAACCCCTCAGTGTATTTACGGTTATTTCAAATTTTATTACCTCGCACATTTCTTTGGCCTTTAAACTAACCTGACAGAATCGTGTTTCTTTTAACTTCAAATCGCAAGGCAAGAAAAACTTCTGCCCCCTAAACCGGAATACTGCAGACACGTGTGCAGCATTCCTGCTCATTCGTGCTTTTCAACGTTCCTGTTATTCCTTTTATTTTTATACACAAGAGTATTTGTCTATGTCATGTATATAATGTTTCCTGCAATTAAGAAAGAATGTTGACTATTTAAAACTAACATTGATTACTTAGCTTTACCAAATTTTCTCCGCATAAATATTTCACGTAGCATCGTTACAGATTCTTTTCTTTTTTCAGACACAACATTGATAAATTGTCTCAAAATAAAGAATGAAAAAAAACCGACACTTTTAACATTGCAGTGAACGCAAATCATTAGAAATGAAATAGCGGTATAAATGCGCAATTTCCGAAAGAATTGCAGGCACATATTTTGGTGTTATCAAAACATTTTTTCAATTCTTATAAATATTAGCAATAAGCGAAAGGCATCCGATGAAATCTAAATTTTTGCATTGAAGAACTTATTTGCCCGAAACATGAATCTGCAATTTCTTGAAAATGTGATACATTTTTAATGTTGTTATATATTTATAAATATAACAACATAATATTAACAGAGCAACAAATGATTTTCTGTCTTTATAGTGCAAATATTGTTAAAGTAAGAAGGAGAGTTTTGTTTTTTGTTTTATGACTAGAATTCTGAACAAACCTATTCTATTATACAGCATATAATGGTTAAACTAAAGCATAGAATATTAAAATTTGAAAATATAAGAAAAATTATTTTTTTTTAATTTAAAACACACACACGCACAATATAACAATATACAAAACAATTAGAACATGAAGCATTTGTTAAGCATCAAATAACAGCAAACCAAGATGCAAAAATAAAAACGGAGGATATTGCTCTAAGAATTTTTCCAAACCATAAAAAATAAATTTAAGTCTAAGAATTATGTAGCATTTAATGGTAACGGAATATTAATCGTGTTTTGGGGCACCAGATTTTTCTAACGACGAAGGATCTTTAAACGCGTAACATGATTTAATTAATTTTTCGTTTTTTCTTTCGCTTTCAAGCTCTTAAGGCATTAATACGCAAAGGAAAGAAATATTTACGACTTCCACAGAAAAACTTATTGTTTTATCGCTTTAATTTATATCAAGATTACAATATGGTGAAAAGGTCGTTATTAAAAAGGCTTAGCTGAAAATAAAATGCTTTAGCCTTATGCAAAGCAAACTGCGCTAAATTTAGAATTATAAACTGCATCTAGTTGTATAACTAAACCAATGAAAAATAATATATTATTTAAAAAAATAATAACACGCTAAGGAGCTTTTACATTGAGAATATATAATTATGTGAATTCGTATATTTTGAATACAGTTTCATTTTAAACTAGAGTTTTTAGTAATTGGCATAGCTTAATATAACTCACTTTAATTATGTAAAACAAATAGTCAGTTGAGGAAAATATAATCAAAGTTTCAATATTTATATTTTAAGGCTCTAATTTTTGTCTTTTTTTTTTGTTTTTTGATGAATTGAGGGACAAAATTTTGCACATTGCATCCAAGATTACAACCCATGAAACTGGGTATGAGAGATTTTATAACCAAGTATTATCTGATAAAAAACTGACTAAATTGAACCCTGTACGTTTAAATTTATCCTAGAAACGAAGGGAAAAGTATTACCGATGAGGTTGATATATACGGACAGCCGTGATTTACACACTCAACTTCATAGAAGGGTAAGAAGTTTCGCAGTGGTTTTCAAGGTACGGACTAATTATAGAAAATATCCACAAAAGTTTGCTGTATATCAAATTCCGATTTTTCAAAAAAGAGAAGTTATTATATTAGTTGTATCCATTTGACTTAGAGTACAGTAAGTGTGGGGAAAATGAACAAAAAAATGAAGTACAGTAGCTAAAGTTGTTTAGTAACTTTCCATGCCACAAATAAAGTTTTTTTAACCCTCGTGGGTTCCTTGGGGTCATATGTGACCCCAATGCAATTTCTGTTTAATATATTTTGTTAATCAACCATTTGTTTTTAATGGCATTTTGTGGCTTTTATTCTTCTAGTTTTCTATTCAAAATAATGCTATTATTGTGTTTTATTTTTCCCGAATTGCATTTTTTGCATATAAGACCCTTGGGGTCACTTCCCCAGAAGGCCAAAAAAAGAGGACGTTGCAACTTTTGTCCAAGAGAACTGGACAGAAAATGCATTGAAAAATGTCATAAGTGTTTGAAATTCACTTGCAAAAATCATGTTTTTTCAGGTCTGTAACAGATGTAAATAAATCTACAGTTATTGTAAGTTTTGCTCTAAAATTATAATTTTAATTCATAAACTAAATTTTACTTTAATTGTATCTTTTTATTTTTGGTTTTTTTAGCATTAAAAAGTGTGTGAACTTAAATAATGCATGTAACATTCAATAATTATAATGAATTAATTAAAGGAAGCATTGGGGTCGTTTATGACCCCAAGGGTCTTGAGTGTAACAGAAATGGGAGGGACCCACGAGGGTTAAATCACTTACTTCAACTTTTTAGATCAACCGGGCACAAAAAAGTATGCATATATTACGTAATGTTTGTCATTTTCAACCATTGATAATAAAATATATACTTTGTTAGAAGCATAAGAAAATCTAATACTGTAAAAATCTTTCCCGAAATTTTACGCCAAAAAAAAAAAAAAAAAACTGACATTCCTGTTGCTAGTTTTTTTTGTAGGAAAATCACATTTCTTTGAAAATTTAAATAGAAGGAAAAAATAGAAAGATGTGTAGAGTAAAAATTTAAGAGATGCAGCATCCGGGTCCGAACCCAGACTGGTTCTGTAATCCCTATTCAAATGGGGCTCTGCTAGAGAGAGAGCGGGAATGGAGAATCATATATGTCGCTTCATTAGTTACGTATTATACATATTGGATCTGTAACCCTAAAATCTTTCTTGTAAACTTTGCTGCACAATTTCTCCCTTTAGCATCCCTTTTACAGTAATATTTGAAATAAAGTTATCCTAAAAAGTGTAGAATGTTTTCCTGAAAAGTGTATTGAGTCTGAACTCACAAATCGCTGAGTTTCAAAAACCATCGTGAATATGTCAATACAGAAAGTTTGTTTCGATTGAACCATGCTTCTATTTATCTCAACTGGCCATTAATTTTTATTGTAAATGGAACAGCAGTTATACATTCTGGTCAAACCTTAACCCTTCACTGCACGATTTTTTAGATTTTCATGAAAAAAAAATCATATGTTACCTTTAAATAGCCCTGAGTTTAGGAAAAATAAAGAAAAAAAAATAATCTTAAAAATTTGCACCAAAAATGATGTTTTAACTATTTGTTCCACATATGGCTAAAAGCACATAGTATATGCTTATACTGATAAGTGTAATAATCTACAATGTGTTTTGTGCCATAAGTAGAACAAACAAATTTTTGCCACTAAGTACAGCATATATATTTAAACATTTTTAGAACAGAGGAAATAATGATCAAGCACACTTTTTACTGTAATGCAGACACTCTATTTTTCAAAAGGAAGAACTGTAATACCTAGACTAGTGCAACTAACTAATGCATAAAAATCAAACTAAACTGTTATAGCAATGTTCCAGAAGGGACACAAAGCTCACTTTAAGTGTATTTAAATACCAGAGGAATATATGAGGGTTTTTTTTTTTTTTTTTTTGGTTTGTGCCAGATCAGGCACACCATGCAGTGAAGGGTTAAATCAAAACTATGTTGTTTTTTTTATTAGTAAACTTCAAACTTTCATGCCCCGACGGGACTCAGAAGTACTGCTTATATTAATTTAGCATTGTGAATCCTAGATGGCTTTAATCATAATGGTACTTGAAAGTACCACTCATTGTAGAAAATAAATCCCTAGTGCAGAAATAGTGTAGTTTTTAATCCAACGTTTTATGCAGTAACTAGCCGGGTACCCGGCCCTGCCCGGGTTTCTGTGGGTGTTGGGTGGTTTAGTGAAACTCATTCATAAATTTCCCAACACTAAAGTGCATATCTATAAACATAATGGCTACTTCTGTAAACAAGGGCTATGTTATGGATAAACTGTAAAAAAAAATACAAGCTAAAAAAAAATAGCAAGCTACAAATCTGTACCTCAGAACCAGAAATAATGTTTGAGTAAATAGGAAATGTTATAAGCTTGGTGCATTAAAATAAATACATATTTACAGTATCAGTCGCACTGAAATTAACCATTTCCAAATATTTCTCGTTAAATAAGCCCCATTATTAGTTTCTATCCTCGTGACAACATTGGTGAGGTGAAAACATCTTATGTACCTAATTTAGAAATTTTTTTGACTATAAACACTTTCTATTCTCTAACTATTGCCAAAATCAATTTTTTTATTATTTCACCCGTTAGCGATTGTTGACTCAGATAAATATAAAAATCCTTAGAAGGCAATAAATTCCATACTTACTCCAGAGAAGCCTTGGTTCAAAATTTTCAATATGATTACAATCAATATTGTTGCTGCATGGCAATAAATTTTTGCAATAATGGGTTGAAAATTTAATCATTTAATGGGGAAATGACATAAAATTAACTGTTTTCCATAATAACTTTTTTAAACTAAGCTTTTTAGAAATAAATTATAGCTTATCCTGCTCTCTGTTACTGTAGCTATCTACGGTGAAAAAATGGTTAAAATCGGTTCAGTAGTTTGGAAGATTACCCCGGACATACGTTTTCAAAAGTAGTCTTTTATGTATATAGATACGCAGAGATACTGCAGACACGTGCTTCGACGTTAGAAGACGCGCATTTTTTCAATGTAAAAAAAAATTGAGAGCTTATTGATGCACATACATCCGACAAAAGCTCTCCTTGTACTTTGATAAGATGCCAGCAGTTGGTATCAGCGATCGGAAACAGTTGTTTTAGGGGCCCAAAGGCATAGGGGGCCTTAGACCCTACTGATTTAATTTTTTTACTATGTTTTTTTTATGTATTTTTAACTAAGAAAAAACAAAATAATGTATAAAAATTCATTGCTAAATTAATTTGGGAAATGAAGGGCTATAATGTACCCTGTTAATGCTGGTTAATGATAGAATTAATGTCCGAGCATTACATTCTCCGGCTTGCTTAATTTTCTTGCCCTTTCTAAATCGTAAAAATCCGATCGAAAACTAATCAGAGTCTAGCCGGATATGGAAGCGAACACTTTCGATAACATGCAATACACCGTCAATTCGTTCATATCTATCCATGGACTGCAGTTTCGGGCTTATTATGCCCTTATCAGCATGGAATACAAAAGTGGACGAGCAAAGAGAGCCGAAATAACCCAATATAAGAGGATTTTTGCCTCCCTTGTTTACTTTCGTATTCCATGCTGATGACGGCATAATAAGCCCGAAAACTGCATTCCATGGATCGAAATGAACGAGTTGGCGGTGTATTGCATGTTCCTGCCTTAGACCTTGCTTAGTGGCTTTTACTCACTGCTTTATACCTTCGATAACCTTTGTTGATTTTCTTCTATAAATGGGACAGACATTCACAGAGCTGTTTTTAATGAACGTTTATGATTGCACAGAGGTGTCGTTTTTGATAGATGTAAGTTGATATTATTTCTCAGACATTTCAGAATATAACAGAACACATATAAAACTTTATTTGGAAACGATGTTTTAAGAGTCATGCTGTTAAAGTTTCACCTATTTTAACGTCCAATTTTAAAGTTGTCCTTTTGCTAAAAATTAAATAGCTAAACCGTTACTTCTATAAATAAGATAATGGCTTATAATGTTACATACTTCTTGAGGCGTTCACGGCCGGCGTCAATATGAAGAGGTATTTCCAGGCTTATAGGCCGTGATCGATGATAAACATAAATTTCAAACGTTTCGTCGGACACTGCGGTCGACATACCGGAAAATGCATCCATTCAGAATCCAGACTGCTCCAGAGACCGAAGAAACAAAACAACCAATCAGGAGTCAGCACCCATCAGCATTTTACTTAAATACTAGAGCGGCCGAAGCTAGCGCATCAGTCTCACCAAAGCCACTCACTGATGATGTCAACCGCAGTGTCCGACGAAACGTTTGAAATTTATGTTTCTCATTGACCACGGCCTATAAGCCCGTAAATACCTCTTCATATAATGTTACAAATCATAATTTAAAAACAACTTAAATTGTGTTTTAGATTAATAATTGCTAACTAATTTTTTGATCATGATGATTTGAAGCTAATTCAATTTATACATGTAGATAGATGTTGTTATCTACAAGTACATTTTTAAAGCTATAAAATATTTTTGGGAAAAAAAATAGTACCGACTTCAGTTGGAAATTGCTCTAAAAAGTAAAAAATATTTTTTTTTCTTTGAACACCATCGAAACTACTTTTAAACATAGGTTTTGAAGTCGGCGCAAAAACTATGTATAGAATCATACGCAACTACAATTCAACTATAAATATAAATTTTAATGGATTCATTTCATTGATTACCACACATTCGTGTAATGGTACAAATATTCTGCTTTTAATTTTCAATGGTTTCTCTGAAAAAATTTTGGCTAAATATGGTTAAATATCATTTTACCTATCGTTTTTGCGCCGACTTCAAAACTTATAAGAAAAAAAATATTTTTTACTTTTTAGAGCAATTTCCAACTGAAGTCGGTTCTATTTTTTTTCCAAAAATATTTTATTTCATTCTTTTTAGTGTAAATGCACCTAAAATAGTCAAAATATAGTTAAAAACCATGCAGCCGTTCAAAAAAATTCTTGCAGACCTGGACTCGATCTCATTCTATCAGGAACTTCAACCCGACGCGTTTAACCACATGACCATCGGGTCGCTCATTGAAGTAAGGATTTCGATAGCACATATTGTTTTAAATAACATGAAATGTTAGTTTTTCGATCATAACTTTTTTCTAGTGAACAAATAGCGTCATATGAATACATGGTACCTAAGTTAACCGTGTCCTATCGATTAAAAAAAATCTCCCAAATCGGTTCAGTAGATCAGATGTTATGTGCGATGGAGAAGGGGTTAGAGTAAGACTTGGAAAATTGTTGCAAGTTTTTGCATTTCGTGCAACATAATTTTCAACTAAAGTGGACTCTTTAGCTTTTTTCAAACACCACAAATCAGAATCTTATTTTTTAAAAATTTGTGTCACTTTAATGGTCGTTCATACCTTCCCCACCCTCGCAGTGCAAAAAAAAAAAAAAAAAAAAAAACATTACACAGCAGATTTTGCCTAATAACTCAACACTCATGGTGTTTGATACATTTTATTCGTTTGTAATGATGTTTTTTGGTCACAACCAATATGAAAATCACAAAAAATAGTTAATTTAATTTTTAACATATATTTATCATCTTCAGAACTTTTGACATTTAATTTTACCTTGAATTTGACGTAAATGCAAGGTATAAAATACAGAATTTTATAAAGGTACAAAAATTAACATGGAAGGACCCCGTTGCCAATTTTGACAAAGATCCGACCAAAACTGGCATTTTGTACTATAAAAAATATGGGGTAGTTCCCCATGGGGGATGTACCTGCATAAGGACATTACAATCATTAAAATCATTCAAAAAAAAAAAAAACATGCAGCTGTTCAAAACAATCCTTGCAGACCTGGGCTCGATCTCATTCCATCAGGAACTTCAACCTGACGCGCATAACCACTTGACTATTGTACTCATTGACCACTTGACCATTGTTGATGTGACTCGCTCATTGTAGTAAGGATTTACGATAACACATATTGTTTTAAATGACATGAAATGTTTTTCGATCATAACTTTTTTTTCTAGTGAACAAATATCGTCATATGAGTACATGGTACCTAAGTTACACCATCTCCTATCAATTAAAAAAAATTGTCCAAATCGGTTCAGTAGATCAGATGTTATGTGCGAACAAACAAAAAATAATACACGCTTTGAATTGCGAATCTCCTCCTTTTTTGACGTCAGTTAAAAACTTTCACCTTTCTAGCAATGAGATAAATTAGCATTCCAAGAAGGTTTAATGTTTTGAGATAAAGATGGTTCCACGCACGGGTTAGGACAGACGTAGTTGAGGGGAACAACCAATTTTCTAATTCAATAAGTTTCTAGAAAATTTACCCTTTTGAGTCAGAAAATTCCAGAAATTACTCATGTATTTTAACTAATTGTACATGGTTGGACTGTATTATAATACTAGGGGCCGTGGTGGCCCGATCGGTAAGGCATCGGACTCGTGTCCGGAGGGACCCGGGTTCGAAACCCAGCCGATCAAAGATCCACCGCCTTGATTAATGGTGGCTGGGAGGCGTTAAAAATGTCGTGGTCACAAAGTCCTCCAAGTGAAACGATACCTCTGGGGGTGCTGGGCCTGGGGTTTGCTCGACCCTAGGTTCTGGTTCAAAATTAAGAACAGAGCGCTCTTCAGGGCCCTATCCCGGTTAAACCACGAAGCTGTGGTAGGTACGGGGGACCCTGGAGAGTGTGAAGTGAAGTGTATTATAATACTGTTTATATACGCATCCTATTTGTTATTATTATTCTTTTACTCTAATATATTCAGTTTGAGAAGAAATTTAACTCAACGAGATACTCTACGGACTGAAGATTAAAATCTTAGCAATTTTTATTCCGCATCACATTTCGAAGTAGAATAGTTTGTCTTTCTCGTAGTTTGAAGATTACGTATCTATGCCAAGAAAATGGTTTTCGGATGAAATCCCCAGTTATTCACTAAAAAAGTATTTTTATGCATTTTAATATAAAAAATGAATTATAAAACTGAAAAAAGAGTGAAATTGAATTTTTCAATTTTTTCGTTTTTCATTTGTTAAACTTTGAACTTTTATTAAACTTTGAACTTTCGGGATGTTTTTACAGAAAAAACGTTAAGTTTTAAGTGAACTATTTTTCAGCATATTATTGCATTTATCTTGAACATCTAAGCAAGTCTAAAAAGCTTTTCCATGATATAAACTCAACTTAAATACTAAACACACACACACGCAAAATATCCGTAAATTATGTAATCATGACACTTTTCCGACAGAAACACAGATATGCATAACAAAAAAATATATTTATGACTTATGTTACGTAAGAGAGCTGTCTGAAGTCTGCTTCAATTTCATTCAATATTTAAGGAAAGAAAGAACTGGATGAAGAATTAATTATGTGTAGGAATGAAGCCTACGCGTTGATGTGTATCGGATTGCAAGAATCTCTGTTTATTTAGATCCTTCAAATCAAAGAAAATACTATCATGAGTACATACAGCAACTTAAAATACGCATCTAAAGGGATTGATTTTGAATATCTTGGAACTGATATATTTTGTTTGTTTCAATGTGTATTAACATATTTCATATAAACTAATACATTTGAAAAATTCAGCATCAACTAATATTTCTAATATTCAATTTGAACGTCTTTCGTTTATTGGTGCAAAACGAGACTTAAATCCTTCAATTCTTGCTCTTGTTTGTTTTCAGTTCTTTTTCTATTTTTCATTTTACAACCTTCTCCACCCTTTCATTTTCAATGCATCTCAAAAAAACCAATGTTGCTAGACAAAAATTGTTGATTTTGCAATTTAATTACTAAGATTTCTTTAATGTCAGAAATAATTATATCTGTAAGCTGCAACAAGTCTTTTGTTGATTTTTTGTTCCAATACATCTCAATTGGATTATTATGTTCGCCACAAAATGTTACAAGCTTTAAGTCATTATCAGAGTATACCATGTTATGACCTTAATGAAAGTACAGGATGATAATAATTTTGCCACAATTACTAAATTAGTATATTTTCGCTTACATCATTAATCTTGCTCAAAATGTGTGAAGTTCTGAAGACATGCCAGTTTATTGATGTACAAATAAACATATTGAACTCAGTTCTCGTAGTTTAAGTTTTTTAAGCATTAATTTAACAACCAAAAAGCGCATATTTACACATTTTGAGAAATTTTTAAAGTGACCAAATCTAAATGTTATAGTTGAAAGAAGTAATTGTGAATTTGCTTTTAAATTTCTATTTTTCTGTATTTCACGATATTATATTTCTTTTTTTTTTTTAGAAAGAATTCCAGTCATTTTGTGAACCAATTGCGCGTCGCAATTAGTTCCATCTTAGAGACAGAAACCTGATGTTTAATTTTAATTTAGTTTTTAGTTTTGGACAAAACTAGTTGCTTGAATAGCTTCCCCAACTCTTACGGCTCGGTTTAAGAGTGCACGATCCAGAAAAAATAGCATTATAAGTTACAAGGAAGATATTTTAAATTTTCCTTTTAATAAATATTGCTCCTAAGATTTCTGAATGAAGCATCTACAATGCCTACACTGCAAAAAATTATCTGTTGTACTTACAGTATAACACTCGCAGCCGAGGTTCAAATTTAAAATATTAAAATACACAGTGATAAACTGTAAAACTAGCAATTTTACAGTTTCTTTCTCTAAAACTAGCAGTTTTTTGCTGCAAAATTTAGCTGTATTATACAGCAAAAACAAAAGTATAATACTGGCAGCCGAGGTTTCAGTTTAAAACTGTAAAATGCATGGTAATAAACTAAATTAGCAATTTTAACGGTTTATTACCGTTTACAGTTTATTATTATAAAATCAACTGTACTATACTGTAAAAACAACAGTACAACAACATTTTTTACAGTGAAGGGCCATACCTTGCCCCATTAATATATTCAATATGACAAGAAAATAAGTAAATGCCCTTGACCCTTTTATTATACAGGGTGTCCACTCCAATCGTGGACCAATAGCTAATTTCTAAACCGTTAGAGATAAGCATATAGTTTATTTGGGAAAAAATCTCCAAATTATGAAAGGAATTTTGTGTCTATTCAATGTTTTTCAAAAAATCAAATTTTGAAAGAGTTACGAAATTTAAATTTTTATACAGCCCCCCAGTCCTATCAATCATATTTAGTAAAACATTCTTGACACTGTAACGTTTAAAACTAAAAAAAAATCACTCTTCTACGACAAAAATTGACCGAGTTATGACGTTTTGAAAAATCAAGATTTTGCATTGTTTCATGACGTCATCGAGAGATCGCTTAAGGGACCGTATGCGAAATCCTTCAAAATCTTGATTTTTCAAAACGTCATAACTCGGTCAATTTTTGTCGTAGAAGAGTGATTTTTTTTTAGTTTTAAACGTTACAGTGTCAAGAATGTTTTACTAAACATGATTGATAGGATTGGGGGGCTGTATAAAAATTTAAATTTCGTAACTCTTTCAAAATTTGATTTTTTGAAAAACATTGAATAGACACAAAATTCCTTTCATAATTTGGAGATGTTTTCCCAAATGAACTATATGCTTATCTCTAACGGTTTAGAAATTAGCTATTGGTCCACGATTGGAGTGGACACCCTGTATGTGTAAGAAAATGAATGATTTTAAGACCATAGAAAACGTTCAACAGTCTTTAAGGCATGGATATCATTTATTGTTTGCAACCGAATGTAAAAAAACTGGTGAGAAAAGTAATAAAATAAGAAGAAACGGGAAACATGAAAAAAAAAAAAAACTAAATTGTTATTAGGTAAAAATACCTACAAAGATTTTGACGTAAGATAAAAACTAAGACCACTAAAAGTGAAAATTTTAGACAAATCACTTCCACAACTCAACAAGTAATCCAAAGCTTGACAGGCAAAATCTCCGTCTCCAAATAGATGTAAAAATGTCTAGAAAATAAATAACGCCTCGAAAAATCTGGATTTAACTTTATCAGGCCTGGATTTTCTCCTTCACGAGTTCTTCTTTTTATTATATAAGTCTGTGTCAAGTTACTAGTGTAAAGTTTGTACATAAAATTTTTGAACCATAGCTGGTCATTAAAAATTTTAAGTTTTTTTTAGATAGCCACGATTTACCCTCGAGTTGTTTACTGCTGCAGTGACAGTTGATTGGATAGTGCTTTCTGTGGTTACCACTAAAAATTAGATTTAAGTGCTGTTGATGCCTTACAACATGAAACGAATCATTTCTTTTTTTAATTTCTATGTATACAAATTATCCAAATCAAAAGTTTTCAAGTGACAATAAATTCATGTTTCTACGAGGCGCGTTCAAAAAGTAAGGGCCGTTTGGTCACAGAAAAACATATACTCATTAGGAACAGATTTTATTGTCATATTTAGTAAGGTACAAACTTACTTCACTTCTCTACATAATCGCCGTTCACTTCTAAGCATTTTTCGTACCGCTGCACCAGCTTTTTTAACCCCTCTGCATTGAAGTTTGCCGCCTGTTGCGACGGCTATTTTGAGTCCCTCTTCGGTTTCAAAACGTTTTCCACCGAGCCACTGTTTAAAGTGCAAGAAGAGAAAGTAGTCGCTCAGCTGCAACGTCGGGAATGTACGGAGGATGGTCAAAAAAATCCCAACAAAAATCTTGAATTTTCTTCTTAGTTTTTGCAGCAGTGTGAGAACTCGCGATATCGTAAAGGAGGGTTACGCCAGATGACAGTTTACCGCGGAGTTTGCTTTAGATTGCAAGTCTCAATTTGTTGATGTAACAACAAACAAACAATTTTTAAACAGTAGTGCGTTCAACTTCAGGAAATTCTTCAGCTAAACCAACTAATCGTCAATCGACGATCAGATCACAGTGCTTGGCTCACTTGTGAAATGATTTCATCAGTCTGGATACTGGACCTGCCACTCCGCTCTTCGTCAAAGACATTTGTTCCCCTATTTTTAAAATTGTCTAACCTTTCCTTTACTCATAACTGTAGGTTTTTAAACTAGGCATAATTCCCGATGAATTTCAGTAGCCAACGATCCTTTTGCACATAAGACACTAATCACAGAATGCACTTCAAAGTTGGCGGGATCAACGATTTTCGCGGCCATTGTTCCCTGCATCCACGGACAACAAAAGGACTTCAGAACCAAAACAAATAATGCTGTAGCTTCGCAATGAGTCAGTAGATGGTATTGTAGCCGTTAAACTGTGCTCCGAAGAGCCATTATTAAAATATAAGCAAACGGCCCTTACTTTTTGAACGCGCCTCGTATGCAAACTAAAGTAATTGACTTTAAATATAAAAAAATCAGATATGCTATTAGCTTAATAACGTTTCAAATGCGATTTTGTCAAAAGCTCATGCATTTTTATGACAAACTACTTAAAGTATTAGGGCCATGCTCCACATCGACGTAAAGCAGAAAAATTAGGCAGAAGCGTAAAACGGATTCAATGGTGTTCCTATGGAAAGTACCCGGATTTTCGGTTTCTGCCTTCAGTTTCGGTCGCGTTTTACGCTGATGTGGAGCATGGCCCTTACTGCTATATTTACATCACATTTATTTTATGTTTGTAATAATACTGCAGTGAAATTCGGTATACAGTGAACTCCCACTTATGCGCCGGCCCAAGGGACCAACAGAAAAAGGCGCATAAGTGAGAGAGACGTATAAGTGAACAAGCCTATTTGAAGGACTAAAACGCAACACAGGCTCTAATAAGAGAATGAATAAGAATGTTTCTATAGAAAAGGGACATACGGTTTGGCAATTGCTGTAATGTAACTACAATGATAAAGAGAGAACAAAAATTGTAGCATATCTAATCACAAACTGTTCCCTTTAAAACGATGTATAGAAGATAATTGTTTCGGAAAAAATGCCTTCCGTGAGCAAAAAAGACGACAGGTCAAAGAGGAAAGTGAAAAAAAATGCTTATTAAAAAAAAAAAAAAAAAATATTTTTTGACATTTTACGGAAAATTCGGCGCATAAGTGAAACAGTTATCTTTCGAGCGACGCATAAACGAATGATACTATTATTATTTTACTATTGAATGTGCTGGAACCATTTAAAATTGTCGTATAAGTGAAAAAGGCGCATAAATGAGTCGGTATATAAGTGAGAGTTCACTAATTATTTCTTAAAGACTCATCCTTTTTCGAAAACAGCTGTTATTATAGTCGAATAGTATTTAGTTCATTTAAAGGTTAATATTGATGAAAATTTAATAAATTATTAAATAAACGAAGTTGCGTTAAAGTGTTACTTCAATAGACTCCTAGTTATATTTTAAAAACACTTTAGACATTTTTAATCTCTATTACTAAAAATTTCAAGACAAAAGGACACAGCGTTTAGCAACTTAACATTACGAGTGTACAGGGTAACGAATCTTCTTTAATTTATATAGTAAATAAAAACATACAATTATCAGTAGCACTGCAGACTGTAATGTAAATAACCAAGGGTAAAAACAGGAAAAACAATAGTATAAATGAATTATTTTTTGAACCTTCGTCAATGTCTTTACATTAAGATTTATAAAGCATAAAATGTATCGCAGCGAGACGTTCGGCATCATTTTCAAATAGTTTCATACTGACCAATTTTCCTTAGACTTAGTAATTTATATCCAGTTCTCAACAACTTGAGTTAAATTTCAATGTTAACAAATAGGAGCTAAGGCATGGAAATTGGATTTAAAATTCAAGGTGTAATTGAGCCTTTGCCATTTTTACGTGTTAGACTACTTACTTCAACTCTGTCTTTTTCGGAATTATGTTACACAAATCCCATTGAACATGTTTGTCTATAAGATACGCCATGTCTTGAACTGTTTGTGTTTGTAATAATAGCAAGCAACATATATCATGTACAAGAAAGCAAACTGATTGCAGACAAGTGTTTTGGGGCTCCAGTGAACCCCTTTTTAATGTACCGAGGAGTGAATTTTCGGCAGAAAAGCTAATCGAAAACAAATCGACTAACTTACTTTTCTCGCTGTATGCTTTGGATGACTTGCTTTCTTAGAAAAATGGGTTCCTTAAAACAAGTACCTGCAATTATTTGCAATGCTGTTCATGGTATGCGTTGTTTACCTGTGTTACATTGCTGTGTACAGGTTTTTTCTATGTTTCTACATAGTTCTGCTTAGTGTAATGAAATTTTATGATACAAAATGAGCAAATACCAGAAGCAAGACAATCTGCTTGATTAAAACCATTCTTGTGCTAAGGTTTTTATGAAAAAAAATGTTAGATTTACAACTTCCGAATAAAAGTCTTCAGCTAAATAATTACTGTAAAATGATTTTTCAAGATTTTTCAAATAAACCTTATTGAACTGCAAAATATGCAAGAGAAAAACTGAGGTATTACAGCATTTTTTATATTCTATAAAGATAAAAATAGTTTATCTTCTACGTACACTTACTACTACTCAAAAAAAACCTGCTGTTAAAAAACTCAAAATTAAATGCGAAATGAAAACAAGAAAAACTATTCATGTGTGTTCTGATGTTTACTTAACATTAGCTACATTATATTCTTAAGTAAGGATGAGCAGTCTTAAGAAAAAAGAAATACTTAGTTTACTTTCTTAGCATACAAATAGAATGGATCTTTTCTTCGGAGTATTTAAATCTCCATTTCGTATTAAAAAAATACTTTTTCTTGAAAACCTTTTCTATCGCTCAAGTAAATACTTTTAAATTTATCAAGTTGAGTTTAAAAAACCTTTATCAACTTTTCTATTCATATTCATTGTGTTTTCTTCCCCTGTAATTTTCTGACAACATTTTAAATGAAAATGAGGATAAGAAAAGAATGTTAACGATTTCGCTGAAATACATCAAAAGAAAAGTTCAGGGGGAAAAAAACTCAGTTCTAATGAGTACTGTTTTTGGATGAAAAACGTATACCGCAGACATTTGTTTTCGAAAAATGAGATTTTAATACCCTCCTGTATTATTTTTAATTTTCAATTCAATTATTTTTCCATTTTAGAGAAATAATTAAAACTTGCGATGAATTCATTTTTTTTTTTCATTTTTGATGTTTGATCATAAATTTTGCAAATGCGTTTTTGAAGTTACTTGTTCTCATTAGTAATTGTCGTTAAAATCGACTAAATAACAATAGATTTGCAACTACAACAAAATTAAAGAATTTTAGTTAAAATTATAAATATGGCAGTCTCATTTCAAAATATATATATTGTTTTTACAGTATAATACAGCTAATTTGATGGTAATTTTACAGTAGTAAGCTTTAAAATTGCTAATTGTAGAGTAGAAAAGGGTAAAATTGCTAGTTTACAGTAATAAACTAAAATTGTTAGTTGTACAGTTTTATACTTAGCATTTTACAGTTTGAAACTGAAACCTCTGCTTCCAGTATTACAATGATGCGTTTACAATGTAATAGGGGAAGGGTGGGCATAGCGGCCACCCTAAGGAACATCTATTTTTTTCCACCCCTAAACATTATTGAAACATTTTATAAATCCTTTCAACATTTAGTATGGTTACTTAGGCCTGATTAAAAAATATAAGCAACTAGATTTTTAAATTTTATTTGTTCAAAAATTTTACTTTACCAAAAGCTGTCAAAGTGGCCACTTTGCCCCACTAGGTAGGGCAAAGTGGCCACTACCTAAATAGATTTAGATAGTACGGAAAAAATGAACCGCATTTAGTTTCAGAACTGAGAACAATTGTATTAGGGTTTTAAGCAAAAATTGGCATTACTAAAAGTATGTAAAGTTGTGAAATCACTGGTATTTACATAAATCACAAATAAACTCATCGTCCTCCTCTTCGGCCCCTGTGCAGGCTTCGTGAACAGATATGAGGCATCCAGAACATCTAATTCAACCTTCGTTGTCCTTAGATTTCGAGTAACAATCACCACAGAGAAAACAATCGACGTTTCGAATCGAACAATCGAAGTGGCCACGGCTGTGGCCAATTTGCCGTCTAGCGCGCCATTTTCGAAAGAACAATATTTCAAGTACAACCCGTTGTTGTATCTACTTTTGAGACATATGAATTCAAAGCTAGAAACATGGTGTTTTGCACCATTGATGTAAAATTTACTTCACCTAGTCCTACAATAAACTAAAGCGAAACATGTGATGCATTTACATAACATCAGAGGGTCGAAAAAGTGAAAAATTTGTGATATCTCCGTGAGTTTGCGTCTGAGCAGCATATAAACTATAACACAACAGCAACGGCTGCCGGGCGAGTAGTTGAGTCTATTGCCGCTAAGCTGCAGCAATATATAGGGAGGAAAACTTCAAGTGGCCACTTTGCCCGTAGTGGCCACTATGCCCACCCTTCCCCTACAGCTAATTGTATGGTAATAAACTGTAAGACTGCTATTTTTTCAGTAATAGACAGCAAAATTGCTAGTTTTACGGTAGTAAACTTTAAAATAGTCAGTTTTACAGTTTATTACAGCGCTTTTACAGTTTTAACGCTTTCCGGTCTAAGCCCGAGCTCAGCTTGAGTACCGTTTTTGTTGAAGATGAATAAGCCCGAGCTCAGCTCGGGGTCAAGTTTGAGCTACTGTTGCTCTGAAAGTACGGATTTTTTTTCGTTTCAATCCTTTTTAGATCTTATATATGGACCTTTTACTTTCTTAAAAAAATATAGATGGCACCACCAATCAGAATTAACTGCAGGAGACGTTAGGCTTATACGAGTTAGTGCAAGCGTGCGACAGTGCAAATCCATGTTTTGAAATGTACAACACCAAAGCAAATTTTGCAAAATAATGTGTATTTGAAAATTAAATCTTTTTTTTAAACATTTGTTCAAGATTTGGGTAAGATTTTCATTAAATTTGCATATTTTCATGGTCAAAAATGATATTTCCTATGAGGAACTTTTTTTTCAAGTTCGAAACATGCATTTTTCGACACTTTCTTACTAAATAGGGGTAAGTGTGTACCTCGGACATATGTGTACCTCGGACCTAGGCCGATTATAGCTCTGCTTATTAAAATATTTGAATAGCAACAGGTGTAGTTGAAATATGTGCCTCTAGAGGTCTCACTGCATACCTTTTTGTTTTGTTGAAAGCTTATCTGATTGAAGTATTATTAAAAAAAGAAATCCACCATTCAAAAGTAAGTTTTTTCGGTTACTTTGAGGTATTTTTATTCTAAAACATACATTGTTTATTCTTAAATGAGTGTCATGCACTATACAATCATGTTCTAGCTATAACACTGTGTGCTTGAAACAAAGTAAATCCTAACTGTAACACAATGGTCAGCTACTTTGTGTTTTATAACCAAGTGGTGTACCTCGAACCCAATACAAGTGGTGTACCTTGGACTGGTCCAAGGTACACACTTCTGCAGTGCATAGCTATTACAACTCCTAAATTTTTATGTTCTTTAGTTTTTAGCCTACTTTCCCGTTAAAAATAAAAGAAAGACGAAAAAAGTATTAAAATTGGCTTAATGCATCTAAAAAATATCGCCAAGTCCAAAAAATATCGCCAAGTTAAAAAAAATATCGCCAAGTCCAAAAAATATCGCCAAGTTAAAAAAATAAAAAGTTAAAATGAATATCGAAAATTAAAAATTTGAAAGTAGGGTATTGAGATGGGGAATTTGTGTGTCGGTCGGTCTGTCGGTCTGTCGGTCGGTCTGTCGGTCTGTCGGTCGGTCTGTCTGTCTGTCCCCCCCCCCGTAATAACTTTTGAATGAATATTCCGATTTGGACAAACTTTTCTTTGTTGGAAAGATCTCGGCGAGTACAGCTCATTCCCATATTTGATTTTTCGATTTGAACAATTTTTGGTTCAACTTTGAGCCGTTCAAGCAACCTGTCCCGCGATGCTAACTTTTTAGTTAACAGTCCGATTTGAACAAACTTTTTTTTGTTCGAAAGATCTTTTCAAGGATACTTCATTCCTGTATCTACATTTTCGATTTGAACAATTTTTCGTTCAACATTGAACCGTTCAAGCAACCTTTCCCCCCTAATAACTTTTGAATGAACATTCCGATTTGAACAAACTTTTTTTTGTTGGATAGATCTCGGCAATTACAACTCATTCCCATATTTGATTTTTCGATTTGAACAATTTTGGTTCAACATTGAACCGTTCAAGCAACCTCCCCCCCCCCTAATAACTTTTGAATGAACATTCCGATTTGAACAAACTTTTTTTTTTGTTGGAAAGATTTCGGCGAGTACAACCGGGACCTCCGTGACCAGCGCGCGCTCTTTCCTTTCGCGCGCGTTCCTTCTTTCCGGGCCCGGAACTGAGTTTGGATGACTCACGCTAAGCGATCGAAGGGAGAGCGTTTGCTTCGTTGGCTTACAAGCAGTTAGCTGGTAATTTTACTTTCAAAACGCAAATTGAATTTTCTTGACATGTTTAAATTCATGGATGTTTACTTTAGATTGTAACAAAAAAAAAAAAAAAAAAAACGCAGTTTTGATACATCTATTTTCTGAAAAGAGGGTAAAATTCCGAGAAAACTTCAGAATAATACTTTATAATGTAAACAGGACAAAAGTCTCATCTCTCAAAAAAAAAAAAAAAACATCAATTATTACATGTTATAAATAGACATAAAACATAAGAGAATATTAAACATAGACGTAAGAAAATAAATAGACAAAGTACTTGAAATTTATTTTATTCATTTGTTATTCAAACATCAATATGCTCTTGAGCTGAGTAAATCCCATTTATAGTTACAGTTTCATTTGAAAGACAAGTGTTCTGCTGCAATTGTTTAGCTAAAGCGTTTTAATAAACTTCATTGAAAGCGTTTAGAATTATTAACATGAAATAACCAACAATATTTGTTCAAAAAATACTATAACAGGTTTAAGAGAAGAAACCTTAGAAAATGTTATCTATATATTTAAAACTATCTATATAAACAAAATTTAGTAAAAAAGCATAAATAATATGTTTTATAAGAAGAAAAAAAAAAAAAAAAAGAGGCTGTTTTTCATTTGAACTAGAGGCAAGAACATCATATTTACGTTTTTTTGAACTTAAGAAAAAATCATTTTTGTTAAGCGTGTAGTTGTTCAAGAATATATTTAGAAAAATATTTACAAATTTAACACCAATGTCAAATTTTGAAAGGTGACAAACATCGCACAAACCCAGACATATACCCAATTCATCAATTTTTTTTTTGTTATTAAATCTTTTAAAACCTTTTTTGCATTTGATTCATGTAAAAACACTTCACACTCATCACTTTAAAAAAAAATTAAACACTTTATAACAAACAAGAAAAATCTTCACTATTTCAACATCAGGATATGTTAAATTCCCTCGGTCAATCATTAACAAGTATGTTTCAGTCAATTCACCAGCGATTTCAAATATGACTTCTTTGTCTGTAGTGAATAGATTCATACAAGAAGAACAAGTAACTTTGTACTTCATCTTGTATGCAGCATACCCAGATAAGTACACAAATACAGGAATTAGAGGTGCTTCCTCTTCAGAATACGAGAGAAAATCTATACCTTTTAACTCAATATTGAAGGTTACATCGCTTTCATCCTCTTGGAAATCAATAAGAAAGTTTTTTTAAAGAGAAACTACCAAATTTGCTGGAATGTAACTGAATTAAACTCTTTAAACGCAGTCTTGGAAACGCTTCTTGGATCGCTTAGCGTGACGTCACTCAGTGCGCCACCTAGGTTGTTCCTGGCCCGGAGAGCTAAGAAAGCGCGCGAAAGGAAAGAGCGCGCGTTTGTCACGGAGGTCCCGGTACAACTCATTCCCATATTTGATTTTTCGATTTGAGCAATTTTTGGTTCAACTTTGAACCGTTCAAACAACCTGTCCCGCGATGCTAACTTTTGAGTGAACAGTCCGATTTCAACAAACTTTTTTTTTGTTCGAAAGATCTTATCAAGGATACTTCATTCCCGTATTTACATTTCCGATTTGAACAATTTTTTGTTCAACATTGAACCGCTCAAGCAAGCTGTCACCCCTAATAATTTTTGAGTGAACAGTCCGATTTAAATAAACTTTTTTTTTGTTCGAAGGATCTCAGCAAGGATACTTCATTACAGTATTTAAATTTTCAATTTGAACATTTTTTCGTTCAACATTGAACCGTTCAAGCAACCTTTCCCCACCTAATAACTTCTGAGTGAACCGTCCGAATGGAATAAAATTTTTTTTGTTTGAAAGATCTCGGAGAGGTTCATTCCCTTATTTCGCTTTTTGGTTTGAACCATTTTTTGTTCAATATTGAACCGTTCAGAAAAAAATTTAACATTAGCGCCTACGGGGAATTTAAGTTGAATGTTCATCCTGGAACTTAAAGTCGGATTTCCTTCAAACTAACTTTGTAAAAAAATGGTTTTGATAAATAATGTTTGTAAAGTACTTTTCGAATAAAATTCTGTGAGGACTCTGATTCCGACTCCGACTCCACAAACATGGCGGAAATGCAGGCTCAGAAAAAAATGACTGACTGTGCAGACGATTTTTTGTTTATTTATTCATTTGTGTTATTTTATTTATTACTCTTATTTTTTTTTTGGCAGATGATTTTTTTTTTGTAACAAAAGTGTTTCATTCACGAGAGCATTTTATTCTTTATTTATATTTAACAACTGGCAACGGTTTAAAAGTGAAAATCCAGACATTTTATCGACGGACGAGTTTTTTTTCCTTTCTTTGATAAAATGTGTTTTGATGTACTTTGTACTTTTATTTATTTATTTATTTTTTTTTTTTTTGAAAACGATTGAGGAATTTTTCTACGGAAGAACTGTAACAGTTACATTCTTTAAAAGGTGCGACAAAACTTCATTTATTCATTTATTTACTTTTTATGTCTCTATTTCATCTGATGAGAGGGGTATATTTTGCTTTTAGAAATCAGCTTTAAGTGCTAAAAAGGTATGTTTGACATAATGTTTAGTCTCAGATGATCAAGAGAATAATGATCAGATGCTAGAATGCCGATGTCGATGTACGGGAAAGTAGGCTCGTTTAGTTCTTGACAGAACTTCTTGTTTTAAATGACTTTTAAAATTCAAGTGAAATGTTTCCTTCCAAAACTAAAAATTTTAACAAAAATTATAAACTTACTATACAGTTTTGCAACTGCATAATAATGATTTATGGTAAAGCTAATGATAAATTCTTAGCTACATTTATATGTGCAATACACCGCCAACTCGGTTATTCCATCCAAGGACTGCAGTCCTTGGACGGTTTATATAACGGTGAATGAAAATATTTTTTGAAGATTTTGATTTCCTAACATCAAATGTCAATAATTGCTCAGTGCAAAAGCAAGAAGAAAATAACACACAAAATGATTTTACTGGTGTATCAACATCTGAAGCTAGTACTTCTTTGCCAAACATTGTCACTCGCCTGAAGAAATGAGGCCATATCCAAAGGCACTACCGAAAAAATGACCCCATTGGGGGAAGACCTAAAACAACGTCTTGTATTTTGACCGATACGTCCCGGAAAGAGCGTTTTGAAATAGGAAAGGCTAAAAAGGGGCAATGAAAAAAGTAAGGTAAACTAAGACAGTAAAACCCCCTACCAATCCAGCTAAGAGATAACTTTATTATTCTTCAGGGTCTGAACTTGAGAATATTGAAGATTTTTACTAGGAATCTAATATTTCAGAGGAAGATTTTAATGAGTTAGATGCAGGTAACATTAATATTTTGATTGGCGATTTTGTTTAGGTGAAATTTGCTGGGAAAAAAGCTATCAAATATTTTCTAGCAGAGATTATTTCTATTGCTAATGATGAATATGCAGTTAAATTTCTGAAAAAAGATCCAAACTGTGAGAAGTTCACAAGAGAAGATCCTACCATTTATGAAGTTGAAAAAAAGGATATATTCAAGCTACTACACCCAATACTATCTAGTGGATCAGAAAGGTATCTCGAGAAGTTAACATTTGGAATAGACTTATCCAATTACAATCTTGGTTGGAAATAAGTGCAGCTTAAAAAATAATCTCTAGCATTATTTTCAGGAGCTGGAGCATCTTGGTATTTTTTAAAAAGGGAAACGTGACAAGATAATAAGATCTAAATTTTTATTTATCTTTGAAACAAATAAAAAATGTATTTCTAAATTTATGTGTGGTTTACTGATTGATAAATAGTGATGTTCTTACTGAAAATCATGTTTTCTTTACCTTTTAATCATTGGTCCAAGGTACACCATCCCAAAAACCAAGGTACACCACCGGTGGTGTACCTCGGTTCTATGTGCATTATTATGTTTATGACAAAAAATGTAATTGAAATAAGTTAAATAAATTTTTAAGATAATTATATGTAGTGTATAAAATCATAAAGTTTCAACTCATGGTATTGGTATTTAGATTTGGCAAATAATTATGAAATTAAAAATTGAAAAGCGAAAATAGGTCCGAGGTACCCCACCTTCCCCTATTAATTGTTGTTTCACTTAAATAGGTCTTTCATCATTAAAGAAAACGTTTTGAAGTATTTAATAAAATTAAAATTACCAACATTAACTTTTTCCATTTTTTTTTTAAATCACGAAAAGCGACAAAAACCCCCAGTCTGGAGGGAGATGCGCGGTCGAAAAGGCTCAGACCTGAAAGTGTTAAACTGAAAACTCTGGTTTCAGTATTCTACTGTAAAAACAACAATTTATTTTTTGCAGTGTATTATACGGGACTTCGCTTAATTCAGACAGCCATTTAGAAGAACATTCTGTATACAGTCGAGCCCGCTTAATAGAATAGCCATTTTGCCAAGATAGAATATTCTAATAAGCAGGATATTCCATTATCCGGGATAAAAATTATGCATTACCATGATTTGATGAATTGAAAATGTATTACATCAAGCGGGATATTTTATTAACCGATATTCCAATAAGCGGGCTTGACTGTTTTCAAACAGCAAGTTAGCGCCGTAATGCATTTTGCTAGGCTATTTTTATATGTTATTCCTGTTGTCTGTTTTTCTCCTATTATGAGAAAACTTCTTAGTTTCTTTATCAAATTCCACAATTAATTCTTCATTTCAAAGCTTATAGTACCAGTCTTTCTTTTTTTTTAATGATATTTTACTCAAATTTCTAACCTTTATTTAATTAAAAATATATGCGTATTTTTTCGAACAAATATTTTCAGCTATTGTGAAAAGTATGTACAATTTGTAGTTGTCTATTTATAGAGCTTTCCCCATGATATACTATTTAGCGGTTGATGATGCCTAAGCATATTTCTCGTATCCCGTCCAAAAGCATAGCTCTATTCTTCAAAAACGCATATAATAAACTTGGCAAATGACTAGCATTACCAGAAAATCCATATAATAGCGTTTCGGAAGCAAACTAATCCAGAAAATGGGTCTTATGAAACTCAACTACATAAAGCAATAAGGAGAGATCAGGTTGTGAAGTTCTCTTAGAGTAAGTAATGTTTTTGGACGTATTTACTTCCTTATATATTATTTTGTTAAAGGTCAGGATTGATTGTTTAAGGTAGAAGTGGGGACTCCAAGAAAAATAGAGGCCGAGAGAAGTGAGCCTATTGTAAGTACATAAATTTAAAAATTGTGGGGGGGGGGGATTACTAGCACAAATGATAGAAAAGCTTTTTCCCTCTTTTGGGGCACGAAATGTAACTAATTTTATACTAAAATTGTAAATTTGCTAATTTTACAGTAATAAACTGTTAAATTGCTAACTTAACATTAATAAATCAAAACTTCTAATTTTACAGTTTACTACTGAGCATTTTACAGTCTCAAACTGGAAATTCTGCTACCAGTATTATACTATTGTTTTTATTGCCAGTATTACACGGTTCCTTTTACTGCATAATGCTGCTAAATTTTACGACAATAAACTGCAAAATTTCTAACTTTACAGTAAGAAACTGTAAAAATGCTAGTTTTACAGTTTATTACTGTGCATTTTACAGTTTTAACTTGGAACCTCGGCAGCGAATATTATACTGTAAAAACAGCAGTTCATTTTTTTGCAGTGCATAACGAGCCATATTCCCCAGATTTATTTTCTCTTTATCAAGCAGTGTTTCTCTCGGAGAAATTAAGTTTTTTTTTTGTCAGTAACAGCATGGCTAATGTTTACTTTCTTTTTTCCTTAAGCACTGACAAGAAAAAGCTACATTGCAAGATTCTTTACAACTGTAATCGAATTCCAGAGCGACGAAAATATTTATCCACTATTAGCTCTCCCTAAAAACTCCTCAAAATATACCGTTTTTGGAACTCTAAAACCAGGTCTCTCGACTAAAAAAATAAATATGTGGAAAAATAACGAGTTTTCGAAACGGAAGATTATTTTTCAATCTATATCGAACAGAATATAATTTGAAGCATTGTGATTTTAAATTGGTAGAAGAAAATCTCAAATCCTATGGTATTTGTAGCGTAATATTTTCACACCTTCTCTACTAAAGAAAAATGCGGAGAAAATCAGATTGGAAAGTTGTGAAGCGAAGAGCAATATGAGCAATTCAATGAAAATTCTTTTATAAACTCGATTTTCAGAACAAGGTTAGGAATGGAGGAATTTGGAATATGTTATTGAAAATTACATATGTTTCCGTACTTTAATATTTGAAAGAAATACTTTAGGTGTTTTGCTATCTTAAAACTCAAAACGGGAAGTTTTTCACAAACTAATGCAAGGTTTATTGTTCAGTATCATTTTCATTTTTCCACATGCTTTTACTGTAGTATGTGTAATGTACATGAACCGCTATGTTTGTTTAGGAGCCTAATGAATCAGAGAAAATTATAGGTTTCACTTTTATTATTAACTCATTCTCAATTTCGTTTTTTTTCACTTGGAAAAAACACCCTTGTAGTTATTAAACAGGTTTTGCGTAGATAATTCAATCATTGACACAAATTAGAGACGAAACTACAGTGCAAAAAAAAAAAAAAAAAAAAAAAAACTTGTTTTTACAGTGTAATACTTGCAGCAGATGTTACAGTTTGAAACTGTAAAAGCACAGTAATAAACTGTAAACTTTATTACTGTAGAAACAGCCATCTTACAGTTCATTACTGCAAATTTAGCAATTTTACCATATAATTTGCGGTATTATACTGTAAAAACTGCACTATAATACTGTCAGCAGATGTTCCTGTTTGAAACTAAAATCCACTGTAATAAACTGTAAAACTAGCAGTTTTACACTCTCTTACCGTAAACTAGCAATTTACACAGTTTACTACTGTAAAATTATCTGCATTATACTATAAGAGCAACATCTATTTTTTTGTGTAGCGTGAAATTAATTTTATGGTTTCTTAATAAACTCCTAGAGTAACTTAAATTAGATCAATTACGCAAGACTAAAAATAAGGCATGAGGCAAGAGGTAACACATACTAAAGGTACCATAAACACATACTAAAAATTTTCACAACGATTCTTGTGTTATTCCAGGACCATGACTTACTTTAACTGGTAAGGTTCCTGAATTCTTCAGGAAAATACCAACTTAAATTCAGGTAAGTGGTGACTTTTATAGAGAACAACTTTCCTGCCTTGTGCCTGCCAGACATATAACTGCAGAAAATTATTCACATCACCTTACCACTATTTTCAGGAACGTGTCAGATTTTTTAAAACAGTTTAAATAAATAATTAATTAAATAAAATAGAACTGCAATTTTTCTTTGTAGCATCCACGCTTAAGTCTTTACCTCAGAGCCTGACAAATGTAAGTCGAAAAACGGCAATTTTCACTTTATTATTGCACTAGCTGCGTGGCCCGTCTCTGCCCGGAATACCGGAAATTACCGGAATTAGGTATTGCTTATGAGATAAATATTCAGAGTTTCTCTATTTTAATTGATTTTTCGAGAAATTCTTTAGTACTTTATAATTATAAATGCATAATGTTCAGGCATCGGAGAAATTCTATTTCTTGTTTTCATCAAATATCTAATTTATTGTTCAATAATTTAATAAATTAAATTTCATGACATATTGGGTAGATAATACAGCTATTAGATAATATATCATTATGTTTTGGTTTAATTAATTTTAAGTCCATGAAAGGGAGAACAAGAGCATATGGTCTTCGCGAAAAACATGCATATACTGAAGGAGTAAGAGACCCTAGTTATGCATTGTGTTAATATTTACAGTAAACATTTGTACACTACCAGAAAGTGAGTAAACCGTTGGTTATGTCTTCCTTTTTTTGGAATAATTTCTTCAATTTTAGCAAAATCGGCAAAATCAAGTTTTTGTGGTGACAACTTCAAAGAGCCTTGTACCTTGGCAATTTTCATTATGAACGTTCTAGTATTTTTTTCTGAATGCCTGGAGTAATTAGTTTCCATAGATACCTAACACTTTTATATTGCATGAATACTATTTCTTACAAAAAATGATTAAATAACATCACTTTTTTAGTATTTTGAGTGGGCAGACGAATTTTGAGGGCATGTATCTCAGAAAATAATTGGAGCAGGAACCTAAAAATTTGGCCTTTTCCATGCCTCTATATAATTGACCTGTGTGCCAAATTTAAGGAAAATCCGAGTCGGTCGTGAAACCCCCGTTTGGTGAGTTGGTGTGGAATCACTCAACTGGTACTTTTTGCGTTCTTTCGAATGAGACCAAAATCGAGAAGATCCGATAAGTATTTCGATCGATAGAGCCATTTTGAAGTCCTTCATTCGAAATTCGAACGGATCGGCACGTTTTACGGCTCAAAAACCACCCTATAATCTTTCCGGGTGCCCAAGTATCTCCCTGCCGAATTTCGTCCAGATCCGACGTAAACTGGATTTGTATAAGGTACACACACATATTTTGTGTTTTATTTATGTGGATTGTAGAATCTTATTCCATATCATCCTCGTAAGTTCACAATAAAAGGTGCAAGTGGATAAAGGTGATGCTTGATAATTTTGAAAACTCACTTTTTACCATGGATGACGGTGATGGAGTCCATCAGTATATGGCAGGAATTCAAGTGAAACACGGACGATCGTAACTCCCCATTGCAATCGCAAATTCCCAAATTTGGATAAGTTGCAATCGCTATAAATGCTAATCGCACTGACGACACTACGGGCGGAGCCTACAAGAGCTCACAAGCAGTCAGCGATCTCCTCCTATTCGCCAAGTAGGCTGTGACGTTTTATCTAGCTCGTTTTTCATAGGCAAACGTCACGCTGACGTCACGATGTTTTTATCAAGAAACGTTCTAATGTAATTCATTTCCAGTAGCGATGCAATATGCGATCGCCTGTTTCACTTGAATTCCTGCCTATGTCCCCATAGTTGCAGAAATGGTTGGTAACTAAGAATACGAGCCCGTTTCACCCGTTAAGAAAAATCCATTCAAAAAAATAACACAACTTTTTTTTTTAAAGCTTTTTCCAGAAATTAAAAAAATTGTCACATATCACCTTTATCCACTTGCCCCTTCAAGTGTTTTGCAATGTTAAAAGAGCGCGATTCCTATCCTTTGCATACATCAGACAAACGTTTCCGTGCTCTCCTGTAAAGTAACTAAAATGGATTTACGTTAGCCTGGTTCTGAGGTACAAAAATCACCTTAATCTCAGGTTCCCGATTTTACGCTAAATATTAATATTTTTTTCTCAGCAACGTGTTCGATGTACGTGAAAAACAAAATACACCTCATAGTCGGTGCTTAAGTCAACAGGTATAAGCCTTAAAGTATACGATTCTTATTTTCTTTGTTACGGGATGTATTGAAGTTTGAAAATATTTAGAATCAGATGACTTAGATTTATTTTATTAAAAACGTATTTTAAAAAGCTTCTTTTATACTTTATTGTACCTGCAAAGCTATTTCGCCTACGGGGAAAATAAATTTTTAGATGCTAACGCTTTCTGTTCTCTAAACTTTCTTAATATCGTCATGTTTCTTTTTAATTAAATAATTTTTCATGTTGTAGTACGAAGTGTAAAAATTAAGGAAAATAAGAAAGAATCATTTTAATTAAGGAAAAATGTCTTTTTTTTTCTTTTCTGTAATGAAGAACTTTAATTAACTATGTAATAGAAGAAAGAACGTAGCGATTTTCGGGAAGTATTTAGAATTATTTCTTCCACTGCCGTGGCAACTCCAGTAGTTTAATTAAATAAATCAGCAATATACATTCTTTCTGATACACTCATTTAGTGTTGTTTCTATTAGTAAAATCCCAAATGATAAAAAAAAAAAAATACGCACACCGCACTTAGGAGCAGCAGGATTTCACAACCAATGTTAATTATTTTAATTAATAATTCGGTTTGCTTAAACTATGTTTTCGATACTAAGACATGTTTCAGTATTTTTGATGACATTAGATTTTTTAAATTGAGGTGTGTAGGGGAATATGGGGCAAGGGGAAATAATTAAGGTAGCATACTTGTTTCAAAATAAATAAATTGGAAATTTGTTCTGAAAATCAGTGTACATAAACAAGGAATAGTGTATTTTGCAATACAAATCTATCGTTGAAATGCCATTTTTTCATTTTTGGCAGTTATTTTGCATCTTCAAAAAATGGTTAAATTTTTTTACCTCAAAAAATCATGGGGCAAAGTGAAAAAAGCAATATTTTTGTAATGAAACATTTTTTATTTGATGAGTTACAATAGCTTTCATCAAATGAATACCTAAAATAAACAAACTATTAATGAAAAAATAAACGAATAAATAAATAAACAAATGAATGAATTGATCAATACATGAGAAAAAGAGATGAGCGAATAAAATAGATAATGAATGACAAAGTTGAGTGAATGAATAAATAAATAAGCAAACTCATAAGTAAAATAATGTAAATAAATTTACAAATTAAGAAATACGTACGTGATTTAGTAAATGAATGCATAAGTAAACGATATTTATTATTTCACTGTGCTCCATCTACTTTGCCCGCCTGCACTTGACAAATTACATTGAACATTTAAAATCAAAACATGCCTAATGCAAACTAAATAAGGACTACACCGGATATTATTAGGTCTTAATCAATAGTTAAAATGATAATTACAAAAGTTTTATTATTTTGTAATAGCAAGAAATATTTTTTTAAAAACCGCGAATATTACAATAATGGTATCAAATTTTGAAAATGACCTGTATAATTTTTTTCGTTGATCATTGGGGCATTTTTTTTTCTTTTTGACAGGAATCAAGTATATCGTCAGCACCATGCTAAAATAAGGAATGTGAAAAATTGCGTTGTTTAAGTTCATTTTTCAAGTTCGAATTTTACAAATAATTTAAGATTAAAATGATACCTTCGAACGATAATTTTACACTTAAAGATATCTACAATAATTTAAAAATTGAAAATAATCAAACACGTCAGGTGGTGAAAAATTATATTCAGTGTTTTGGTTCTCCTAAAAAGTGCCAATTTTCATATTCGTAACTTTAGCATGGTGCCGACGATATGTCTAGGAACTAAGTTAAAATAGGTGGCGCTGAAAACTATGAAAATAGTTTACCATTTCATTTTGCCACACAGGGTCAAACGTTGACTATAATAACATGTTTTTGGCTAAGCGGCATAATTTTGATTGTGAATATAATAAGAAAATATTACGTCTAATGGTTAATAAGTTTGTGTATTAACGTTATGTTTATAACATAAATATAAATAAAGATGCTGTATTATAAGCATACTTAGTTTTATTTTCAATCTTAATTATATCTAAATGTGACTTCAATAAATATAAAGAATGCGGAAGTTTCTGAGCTAAAGATTGGGGCGATGGGAATCTCATATAGTAAAAAAAAACATGTTTTGCAAGGAACAATTTTTCTTTCGGTTATGGGCCATAGGTGTGAGTCCAATATACTGGTTTTACACAGAAAAAAAAAGAGAACATTCTAAAACAAACAAATAGAAAAACAAAGATCGGTTTTATTGATTATAAAGTGTTTTATGGGAGAATACCGATGTGAGTCTTCCAACTTGTTACAAATGTTTATGCTTTTTAACTTTTGACCACTCTCTTTAGACCAATTTTAAAGGTGAATACATTGCTCCAATCCCTTCCAAATGAAAATAATAGCTTTTAAACTGCAAAACTGAATAATAAATGCCGTTAAAAATGCTATTCACGAACACTTTATTTTTTATTCATGAGAATATTTCGTTTCCAACTTTGTTAATTTATCAACTTACTTTGTGTCAAACGGTTCAATAAGAATATTTCGTTTCCAATTTTGTTAATTTATCAACTTACTTTGTGTCAAACGGTTCAATTTAAAGAACTACCAAAGCATTTTCTATAGCCCTTAGCCTTTTTTAATAAGTCGCTTAGGCAGATTTTTGAACTTGACTAATATGTTGATTGTTAGCTAATCTCATTCGTTTCATTTCTTCTTTTGCTTTAATATTCCAAGGTTTATCTCCAGTAGTAGTCCTGCCAATGATTGTACTCGACTCAAAACCACGTAAGCCAAACCTTTGCAGTTCCACATATTTGAAAGATAAGCCTTTAAAAAAATACAGCAGAGTGAGGGAACGCACTGTGCCGCTCGCACCACTATAAAGCGGAAGTGCGTTAAAGTTCACTCGGCTGGATTTAACTCTGCAACCGGAAGCAAAAGGTGAAAACCATGACAGAAGCAAGTACAGAAAAAGTCTTTAATAATAAAAAGTGGTGGTACCTTTCCCAAGAAGTACAGAGAGAATGAACAGTAGGAACAAAAGCTATCTTTTGTCGGATGTCTGTGCATCCGTACGCTCACAATTTTTCTGCATTGAAAAAGGCGCTCCTTGTAACGCCGAAACAAGTGTCTGAAGTATGCCTGCGTATTTGTGCTTCTTTAACGTTGCATTTTATTTTACATGAATTGCACAAAAGTATTTATATACTTCATTAACAGAAGGTATGTTTGGATTCAGTGGGATATGTAACTCGAGAATCAGTAAAAATGTCGGCAAAAACATTTAAAGTTATTATTTTTTTTGGAGCTCAATGTTTTATAACATCGATTAAATATCTCTATCCAGTTATTTAGGCTATGCACATTATTTTTAATATTCCATTTGTAAATATCTATATTAAATGTGTTGATTTTTTTCTTAACAATTGAAAAATGAATGATTTTACTGCATTTGAAATCTGCATTTAAACTAACATGTAGTTTCAAACAACCGATTTAATTGTTTTGATCGCCTATTTCAAACAACATACTATGATAAAAAAAGTATTTTTTCTAAGAAAATTTAATTGTTTTGACGCATCACTAAGACATTGAACAAAACATACGCTGCCTTTTCTGTTACTTCAATAACTAAGAATAATCTTATTTAAAAATAAGCATAAATGGATTTTTGAGAAAAGATAATAGGCTCTAACAAGAATAAATCAATCTCGCGATCTCATTAAGGAAGTATGTCAAAGTAATTGACGAAATTCCGATTGCGCTTTGCCTGTTAAAAACGCGCCTTTC